>JALGXP010000465.1:0-32509 GCA_023333625.1 Bothriochloa decipiens | reverse complement strand
ATACTTAGACCGGCACATCCCAGAACTGATAGTCATTGTAGGTGTCGCGTTGTCGACGGACGCATCGCCTGCCACTACATAATAGTGCCATTAAAAGCTGAAATAGATTTAAAAAAATATGAGCATCCATTTCGATTACTCCAATTTGTAGTCATGTTCCATCACAAGTCGATGTCATCGCGGTAATTTATATTGCATATTTCATAGGATTCATTCTGACTCCGAATGTTAATTACTATGACCATGTGAAGTGAACTATCGGCGTTACGTCATTACGTGAATAATGGAACCAGGGAGGAGTCTCTGTCTCACTTGACAAGCACATTTTATTTGAACTAGACGTCTAGACTAGTTGTAGACCATATAAGAGACCGGATAGTTTTGGGTCTGTTTGGAACATAGAATTATCGATACATAAGAACGCATGAAAATTTCCAATAAAGGCTTATCTAGATATGCACATTTTTCCGAATGAACTACTCCCAGATGTCTTTTGGTTCAGCTTTGTCTTTTCTGTGCACCGTAAATAAAGAGGCGTCTTTATTGCAGATGTTTCAGTTTTATACTACGATGTGCATTTCTTTGTGATTATTACTTGTGCAATACATCATACTAACCCAATGTTCTTAACATGACGAAAAGGAAATTGGTCGGAAATAGCTCAAATATGCTAATATTAACATTATTAGTCTACTACACTCTAGATAGTACAGATTCAGCGAACGGGATCAGTCCAGTGTCATTACACTCTCTCAGTCTGCGCGCGCGCGCGCAGTGAGACTTGTTTTAACTGACAACTGAGGATATGTTTATGTTTTTTTTTTTGCCACTCTTATTAGCAACCATTGGAGAGATAATCCTACAACTTTCTATTCTAGTACCTTTTTTTTTTCCTGATGTGGGGTAAAATATTTTTCTTACCAGCATGATCCGATCCTCGCCATCAAGTCTCACAAGGGACGAGGAAGATCCCAACAAGAGGTAAGCGCAGGCTGCTATTACAAAAAGGTTTGTGAAGGTTAGTACAGAAAAATGACTTTAGATTTGAAAGGTATCGATAGATGCAGGCCTGCTTCGCAACAGCAGGTGCGAAGGCTACGTGTATATGCTTTGTGGTGGCGTGCGGCTTGGCCAGCCACTGGAAGACAAGTAAGATCGAATCCCGTCTTGCTGCCACACATGGATGTGAATTTCCTATTGAATCTATTGGTGCTTTACGGCGTTCTGGGCACAATTTAGTCCCCTTCTTTTTTCGTGGAAGAATTCAAATAAGCGATACGCGTGGGCATGTGGCACGAACACCGTGTTCGTGTCTTCATTCACACCACAGTATTATCTTAGCTAATGGTAGGGTGTATTCATCGAATGCACAGCATCCATTGAGCGAGGAAAACCAGACAAAGTATGTAGATGTACCACATGTCAGTTTCAGAAGAGGCACTACATGCTGTACCGTGCCTTCCGTTTCATTCATCTCTCCATCGTTTTTGTAGGATAGCGGCTTGGACCCCCCAAATGCCCAAACAAACAGTCACAATCTATGTAGTTACCCAACCATGAGACAACATAGCCGCTATGCAGACAACACGCCAGCTTGTACCAACAGATAGCTGACCTACAGCCTGGCCCATTCTTCACCGGGCAATATGTTAACCGGGAGGTCTTAAGAGAACAAAAAAAAGATGAAGGAAAACCTATGTACAGGAGATGCAAAGGAGGGAGGAGAAGGGGAGGGGATGCTATCTACTGACTCAGATCAAATGGAGCAAACACGCTCCCATAATCAGCTAAAGAAGCATCGAGCTCAAGTTGTATGTATGCTCGCAGCAAAAGGCCAAAACAAAAAGTCAGTGTTCCTCATTCCTGAAATCCCTTCTGCCATCCCGAGATGTGTCCCCTGCCAGAGGATTTGATTGCATCAGCAATCATGAGGGCTACCGCGGCCTTATGGAGGGCAAGGTCAGCCTTCTGCATCAGGCAGTGGGCCTTTTCCCTCTTGAGCCTCGCCATGGCAGCAGCGTGCTGTGCTGCGCTTGCAGCATCCCGAAGCTTGAGCTCCTCAATATCAACACCGGAAGAGCCCGGGAAGAGGTGCTTTGAGTTCTGCCAGTCATGAACGACAGCGTTCCAATGGTCATATGCGCTCCGTTTTACTCTCTGAGGGCGGAAGGAAGGTGATGGCTGGTGATCATCTGAGAAAGCAAGGCTTGCACTCCTTTTGACACTATTGGTCCTCAAAAATCTTGGTGTAGAAATTCTTTCTGAATCAAATGCCCGAGGAGAATCTGTTCTCGTAGAGAACCTGGGAGAATACCCCGTTGGGGAATAAAGAGAACCAGTGTCATCGCATATCCTCCCATCCACAGAGCATTCATTGTATCTCCTGCCTGATACTGAACAAGAGGAATGTACATCAGCAAACAGGAAAAGGCAAACCAATCATTAGAGCATCTCCAGGGGGCTCCCGAAAAAAAAACTCCCTAATTTGTTTTCTGTAAGGGAAAAAAAACAACAACCTACCAACAGTTTTGCATCTGAATTCCCTAAATATAGGCACTGGGTAAATCTCCCCCGTAAGTAAAAAATGTACATGTCGTGTTCCATCTTGCTACCCGTCCAGTACTCCCTCGAGTTGGCATAATCATTGGTTTACCAAGTAACTTTTAAGGAGCTTTTGCTGATGCTCTTAGTCAAGTACTCCCTCGAGTTAGCATATACTTACGTTTTGGAGACAGCAGTTCTCAAAACATAGCTACGACCAATATTTTCTATGAACAAAAATGAACACACTAACAAAGCTATGTTTTTTCATAAAAGGGTTTTCCGATGCAGTACTTTAAAATTATTTTCAAAGTTTTGCTAGGCGCTAGGCGGAATCGAGGCGATGACCCTCAGCCTAGCGACTAGTCGGGATTAATCGAGCCTAGGCGTTTCTAGGCGTTTTCCTAGGCGATGACTAATACATGTATAAATACTGAAAAGAAAAGAAAAAAATAGGAGATCAGTAGTAATAATGAAAGGAAGAAAGAGCAAAAGGCCCATTAAACGGCCCAACTCTGGCCCAACTCAGCCTCTCACGTATCCATCCCCCTCCCGCATCGCAACTTCACCCTTCCGCCTTCCCGCATCGCGAGTTCGCGACTCTGCCCGCCGCCGCCGCCGCCGCCCGCTTCTCTCTCTCTCAGTGCGTCCGCCGCCCACGCCCCCGTCCTCTGCGCCGTCCGCCGCCACCGTCCCGCGCCACCGTCCCGGCTCCTCTGCGCCGTCCGCTGCCCCCATCTCCGCCGCCTCAGTGCTGCGCGCACTCTCCTCCGCCCCCGTCCCTGCTTCTCCGCCTCCTCTGCCACTACCGCCGTCGGCTGCTCCCTCGCCGGCGACCTCAGCCCGCCTAGGGGTCCGCCTACCCCCATAGGCGAGGCGGAACCCCCTCGCCGAGCGACTGGTCGCGCCTAGGCGCGTCCTAATCGTCGACTTTCAAAACTTTGGTTATTTTCAATCAAAGTTTAAAAATCTTTAATTCAAACCTTGTCCTGTCAAGTATTTGCACACCAAAGGGAGTAGCCATTAAGGGAGAGTACCTTGCCGGTAAAAGCCGTCATGCTCTCTTGAAAAGCTATGGCAGCCTGTGGACATAAGCTTCTTATGCGAACGCTGCTTTGGCCCCTTGTATGGTACATGGAGTCCACGAGGCCTCAAACAGAAGGCAAACAATGCAGGCTTGGGAGGCAATTTCTTTTCTTGGTACCCATTTGATGAACCCTGCATTCTGTATACTTTTGATTCCCACTCGTGTACCTGCTGCTCGTAGATTTTCCACATAGCGGACTGAAAAGTGAAAATGATGCAAGAGTTAGAACAAGATTGTGCCCATTCTCAGCAATTATTTGTTGGAAAGATGTCATAATCAAAGCTCAGGAAAAACAATAAATTATTTCACAGGAAGCATCTATGTTACCCTGAATTCCAAACAATGACCAAACAATTGCTTCACTGCTACTGTTCAAAAAATAAGGTTTTCATATCTTTAACCAATGAATAAGCAACAGAAAGATCCCCCGATGATCTAGTTCAATACGCCTTAGTCAGAATGATACCCTGGGACGAGATGGATTTGCAGCAAATGAAGGAGTGTTATGGTGTTTTTACTTCACTATGTTGGCACTAGCAGTATCAAAAAGTTGAGAACAAAAGCTGAAATTGCAACTTGTTTGCAAAATTATGTCAAGCATGCTTCAGTACTATATGCCTAGCTAAACAAAATAAATATGTACATAAACCTATGTAAGTTAACTGCAGTTATCTATATCTAGTTACGCTGGCACCATGAAGGATCCAAGATGCTTACTGAACATTAAATGAAACATAATAACAGAGAGCTAGATAACAACTATCCAATGCTCACCTGCTTTCGTCATTGTATCAACCAAATGATCACTAAACAATAGAAAAGCTAAACAAGAAACCAAAAATAAATAAATAAATAGAACACAAAAATATGTGTTTACCTGAAAATGTCGAATAAGCGGCATTCCCTTTTTCTGCCTCTTATCTTGCCAATATGTATGTATCGCTTCAATAATGTCCAGAGGTACATCATCAATATCCAGTTCCTTCATCTGATCAATGCCAAGTTCATTACAGTTGTGGCTATATGCAAACTTCTCTAGTTTGTCCATAACCCTCTCAAACAAATCTTCTGCCAACTCAAGTGTGGTGTTGTCTCTTACTAAGAATTTCTGCGACCTTGATATCCAATGTTCATCATCACTGTCCATGTCATATAACACACGGGATTGATCAAGAGCAATTTCAACATCTGTTCCAATGTGGACAAGATAATCTTCAGGTTGCACAAAGGATACCACATCATTATCATCATGGATTTCAACTAAACGGACACCAGGGATTGGAATGTTTCTCACAGAAGCAGCTCTGATGTTGTGGCTATAACACTCATCATGCATTTGCTTGAAAATCAACCACTGGCTTCTGTCAGGAAATTCCAGGCACCATTCAGCCCCACCTTTCCACATCATGGCATGCGTATAGCGGTTTGTGGCTCCAGGCTGCAAAACTTGACAGACCTTGTGAGCATACTTGGTCCCTTCAGCAAGTTTCACGCATATTCTCCGTTCACTCTGACCATCAGAATCCATTGTGATCTGGGTATCATACTCCCTCCAACCTCTATCACCAACTGTAACAAGAACATTTGCAACACAAGTCAATGACTCCGGACTGCTATGCCCACTTCTAGAACTATCAGGAAGTTTCTTTGCATCATTTGTCTTAGCACTAACATGAGATTGTATCTTGTGGAAATGGCCTTTGTTTTTTAAGCCAAGTCCCTCACTTCGAGGAGAAACCGAGTATGAAACTTGACTTCGTGGCTTCTTAGAACCACCAGCAAAGCCAGTCAACACGTGTTCTTCTGGCAGTAATTTTGAACCATCTCCAAAAGCACGTGATATAGATGTAAACCGGTTCTTATGGTAAGTAGTTCTGGGGGCAGTTGGTGTAACACCACCAATTGGATGTTCATTCAATTCCTGAACCAAGTTAGATATAGGTTGTTTTTCTTTTTCATCTTTGTCAAGAGGTTTATCATTTGGTGCATCAATTGCTTTGTCTTGAGGAACACTGATGGAAAGACGACCCCCTGCAGACTTCTGTGAAGAGCAAATAACACTAAGCTTGGAGGAACATAGATTGTCAGCATCAATACAAGGCCCATTTTCATCTTGAAACTTTCTATGCACTATATTTGCATCACCAATACTGCCGACATTACATTCTGGGTTCACATTCCTTTCAGCAGTCTTGGACTCCCTACTAGCATAGCTAGATGGATTTGCACAACTAGCAGAAGCCATATCCAATGGACTATCAGGTGATGAACCAAGATTAAGTGCACAAACTTGAGGTGGAGCATGACGAACTGTAATAGATTCATGTTCCATTACCAATCGCTGCTGATCCTCATCCAAAGCAGTAGTGAATTGCTGAGAACCGTTAGTCGAACTGCTTCCCGTTAACAATTTTTTATGGTGCAAAAGCAGTAGTGAAGGTGCAGATGTCATGTCCAGAACACTTTGAGTAAATTTACACTGCACATCCAAACAACAAATAACAGGTTCAATATCTGAATAATTAGACTCTGGAAGGAAGACAGACTCCTGGACATCAAAACCCTATTAACAGAAAATATTTAAACGATGGTCGGCTGATTTTCTACAAAATTCGACTTGTAGCACAATTGTTTTAGAGCAATTTGTTAGATGATGCTAACAACTATGTGTAGAAGATCAATGAAAGAACAATGGATTGCACAGAAAGGTGCATATCAATAAACAAACAGCAGTTAAAAGAAATGTATTTCCACTGAACAACAATTCACATTCACATATGAATCACATGAGGCGTGTGCATTGCGGTTTTATAGTGAAAAAGGTTGCTGAGGCACAAATAACTTGACAAGGATAATAAGAGACCACACATATAACAGCAATGACAGCACTAAATCATTGACAGGAAGAGGGAAACCCTGCTAGATAAGCAAATAACTAAATATTCTTCGCCCTGATATGGCTTTCAGAAACAAAGAATAGGTATTGTTTCAATGTTTCATATTTCAACCTTAAACAGAATAAAACAAACATTAAGATGTGTATTAAGAGTATATTAATGCAAATATATGGGCAATAATATTCAAAGTAAAAAGGATCAGTTTGTTCTGTGTATATGTAATTGACTATGAATTAAACACCAACATGTGTATGTGTAATTCTTGTTTCTACATACCAGAGAGGAGGTTATGAGAAGAGAAATGTCCAATAAAAGTATATCTAATACTATCTTGTGAGAAAATAGAAGTTTTCGAGACTCGAATGTAAAAAATCAGTAAAAGGAATGATAGTAAAATCTAGGATTTGTTAGAAAAGTGAAGGGGCAAACACATAATTGCTCCCACTCTCCTGTGGAGGGTGCCTGCAGTCCAATGCAATCTCAGTGCGCTGTCACAAAAATTGACACCATCACACGCGCTCCCTGCAGGATCACGATCCCAATCCCTCTCCCTTCTGCTCCCTTCCCCTCCCATGCAAAGGATGCACATCGCTAATCCTGGGCCAGAAAGGGAGGTGGTGCCGCAATGGATCCAGAAGCGCGAATCAATCCCTTAGTCACCATCTGGTGGCACGACACCTATACCTCCACCTACCCCTCCGCCCAGGGCTTTAGCACGCCTATGTGAGCCCCTAATGATGCCTATGTGAGGCCCTAATGACGCCTTGTGGAGTACAATATTGATTTAATGAATTGTAACATAGCTGATCTGACAAAGCTATGTTTTTGCGCAGTTTAAACAATGATTGTCTGTCTAGCTATTCTAGGGAAGGGGATAGAAGACAAGCATGTAGCATAGTATTACACAGGGTAAGAGAACGATGGGGGTTCCTCATATAACCCAAAACTGGTTATGGATAACCTCACATAAAGTCCATGAGTACTAACAAAATGAAGCCATCATAAGGGGGTGCTACTGCATACTGAGTAATGTTAATGCCCCTATTTGTTAATGAGCCAGTGCTCATAAAGCTATGCAAGATTGTTCAAATCTTTTAGGGAATGCAATTATAACAGTCATGTGGAAAGATCACTTAAAACTGCATATGTAAGGCAGGAAGATACCTTAGAGAAGAGATCCATTGAAGAAAGGGTTCTTTCGCCATTACATTTTGTGGAATCTTTAGACAACTCCTTTGGACAGTGATATTGAAGCTTTCTTTGAAAGTGTTTCCATTTGGATTTCTCTACACCAACAAAGCTGAAGAACATAAACACTACTTGGCTTCTACCATGCCCACCAGATATCTGAAATCTGATCGAAGTACAAGGTATTCTCGATTCCTTGGTAGTTATCTGCCCATTACACTGCTTGAAGCTTCCAGCAAGTAAACAGAAAAGTGATACTGCCGATCTCAAGCATGTGTCAAGAAGGAAATGTTTCGAGCCTAAAGCATTATCAACAAGAAGTATGTCCAGATGTACAACTGGCCATAAGGCAACCAATGTACCACATTGAAGGAGAAAGAAGGCATTGGAAACCAAAACGCAACAGGCTTCGCAAAGCAACTTGTAAACAGGTTTCAGTGGGAGGCTCAATGCATGTATGACATATGTGACTGAAGCCACAGTTGCAGTACTGGATTCCATACTAGGACATGCAGCAAGAACTATAGCAGAACTTCCTCTTCTTTGGCAACTAGAACGCTGTTCAGAAATGCCAAGAAAACCATTCCTTTTTCTGCAAAATCGCTTCCTAGAATAAACAAAGCGAAACCTCCTGTCCTCAGGTGTGGTCCTATCCTTGAGAACCTCTGCACCCCCATTTGCAAGTGAACTACATGGTATAGAATCATTAGACTCCTTGGCATCAAAACCATGGCGCTGCTTTTGGTCAAATGAAATTGCAACAGTATTGGAATGATTGTGATCTTGCTTGCTGATGGCACAAAGTGCAGCAGATTTTGCTTGGTTTGATCGAGCCAACCATGTGCTGATCGGACCTGACTCAGAACTCTCTGTATTGCTTCCATCCATGTCTTCTCTGTCACCCTGTTCGTTCTTTGGCTCAAACACTGACCTCGAGTTGATGCATTTAGATCTATTGCGAGCTTCCGCTGGTAAGAACAGGAGTTTAATCCTCTCATTTTGAAGATTGATCCATTCTTCATCCTTATCATCATACCTGACATGATGCAACCTTGTGACCGGATTATATTCCTTGACCAAGCCAAAGTACCAAGTCTCATCAAGAGGCCAAAAAACTCTGATCCTCTCTTTTACAATGCAAAATGGATCCACATCACTAGGGCTGACTTCATAAAAATGCCGACGCGCACGACGCTTCCTGAAGGGAACTTTACCATCACGCTTCCGCAGCGACCTAGCAGAGCCAGGTACATCCTTGCTTTTCTTGTATGAATTTTTAAAATGATTTGAATGCTGGAGCAAATATCTCTTTGATGACCTATCAGGTGATTTCATTCCCTTCCTTGATGATCCAGCACATCTGTTATCTGATAAAGAACAAAGCATCCTAGCAGCATTTTCTTCCAAATTAACACCATCATCATCTTTGACATGGTCACAGCCACCCTTGTCAACATGAACAGCTTTTGAGGGTTCACCTGAAAGATGTGACTGCTTTGCAACTGAGAATTCAGCTTCAGAACAGAACTTGTTGCCAGTATCCTGATCACAAGTACCATTCTCAGTTCTTAAGCAACTGACAGGTTCATCACCACCAATTCTATTCTCCTGGAACGCAACTGATCCCCCCTTCTTAGTCCGCCTCGGGCGTTGGGAAGACCTAAGAACTCCATTAGCTTGTGGAATATTATGACCACCAGTACAACTCTCATTGTCGAGAAATAAGAATGAACACTCTGAACATTCGGTTACTTCAGCTGGCGTTACAGTGATCAGGCAGCCTCGTGGCATCTTGAGGTTAAGGAAGCTGGCTCAGAATGTCAATAATGAGAGTTGGTGACGGCCATCCAGACTGTCTAAGCTCCATGTGGAATCACCTGAGCTGGAACTTGGTGCCCCTGGTTCATTGAGTTCCATATGATTAGAACCCAATTCGCCGCGCTTCCTCTTATTCCCCGCAGATGAACTGCTTGAAAGAGCCTCCTTTCTACCCCCATTAGGCAAGTCAGGGCCATGTCTTGCTCCAACAGATTCCCTCTCAGACAAAGTCTCCTCACCATCTAAACCCACCACTGATTCAGTAGCATCTGTTGCAGTGGGTTTATCACCGCCACTGGATTCCATTCACGAGCCCACCAATCAAGAGAACAAAATTCCTCAGAATTTCACCTCCCATCATACGTAGAGACCCGACCCCAGATCAGGGATGGTAGTGTGGAGCATGGGGATTAAGTTGAATCCACGATAAGTTAACAGAAATAGTTTCAATCATCCCCTCATCAGCAATCCTACGCCACCAGTTCATCCACAATTAACACAACAAACATTAAAAGAAATCGCAGATCTGTGCACGGAAAAAAATGTTTTACCTTTGTAGACCTGGAGGTGTCAAGCGTTGGATGGCGGACCAGAGTGGGCGACAAGCCTCCTGGTGCCGGTGGCGTGAGCAGGTGCGACCGGCGGCGAAGCGCTTAGTGCCTCGCAGACGGATCGAGAAAAAAGAGGGGGCGAAGATTGGCGGAACGGCGAGACGATCCCGCCACGGATCGGCGACAAATTGAGCAGAGGAATCGAATCCGAGGACGGGGGAGCGCCGATCTGTTGCAAAAGCCCCTTGCCTGGGCGATCCAATGCGGCGAATTAGGATTTCGTCGGTGCCACGGGAACCTAGGGTTTGCTCTTCTCGATTTTCTTTTTCCACTTTGCCGATTTAGAGCGGGGAATGGTGGGGTACAGCTTACTGGCGAGGAGAGGAGAAAGTGAAGTGTGCGGGAGGTGCGGGAAACCGTGCCGTCCGATCTCGATTGGACGGAAGTGATGAGGGGTCACCGCTTCCAGGGTTTGGGCGGGCTTGGAGGCGCGTCATTGAAGTGAGCCAAGCAAACTTTGCAAAAAGCCAAACGTCACTCTGTCCGATTGTCACAAATGTCCTAATCTCCGGCTAAGGCATTTAGCAGATGACCTTTCATGCAACTAATAACGGAGCTAGATAATTTATAATGGCTAAATTGTACGTATATATAACTTATTTAAAACCTATAATAACTTGATCGATGGTCATATACTCCACCGACATGCGTAACTGATCTATAATATTTGTAGCGTGCGCATGCACACATGCATTCCCACACTACCACACACACTACACATACATCACACTCACACCACAAGTGCATAACTAGACATGCAACTAGAAACTGTGTCTTAGCTAGCTGCAAACTAAATGCAGCAAGGTGCAAAAAAAAGACGAAAATCAGTACAACCAAAACTGACACAACGCTATAGCATCATAGGATAGTTGTCTTTTTAAAAAAAATGCTTCTCATTTGTAATATTATTATAGCATTTGTTCATGTACACACGCAACCGCGTTCTTAAACATCATTCGTGTACAACTAGACAACAATACACATGACAAATTGAAAAATAGTAGAATAATATCCTAGATAACCCACAAAGGCAACAAAAATCACATAGGGCGCGTTTAATTTCTTGGCCTTGGGTGGCTCGGCTTGTCGGCCAGGCTGAGGCCAGTCACACTCCGGTCGAGCGAGGAAGGTGTTCTTGTTTGATTTACCTGGACTAAATGAGACTAGTCGTGTAGTGATTGTGTTTGTTTTGCCTGTACCAGTGAATATGATCACCTTGCATCCAGGAGCTGGTAGCCATACCATCCATTCTTCACTTCCTCTTTACTCACAGTAATTTCATCGAACACCTGCTCGCGCTGGTTCATAGGCATGCCGCTCTCCACAGCCACGCTCGCCCTCCACCTCGATGGCGACCCCGAACTCTGGCCTCTCCTCCATCTCTGTCGCGGCGTGCACGGGCTGCGCCGCCGCCGCCGCATGGGGATGCTAGACGGACGGCCACGCCGCCATCGTGCAGGTCACCGTCCATGACGGCAGGAGCTCGTCTGACGCCCTCGGTTGTTATGCGCGCTAGCTACCGCCGCGACAGAGACGATGGCCGAGGCGTCAGTGCCGATAGGGAGCATGAGGAGGTCTTCGACGGAGCCTGAGCCCGGCGAGCGGCGCAGGGCCCCGTGGCGGCGGCGAGCGCGGTGACCGCGGACGCCGCGAGGAGTGCATCAGCGGTGGAGGGTGCCCGATGCTGTGGCCATGGGGAGGAGCTCCATGCGCGCATGGGAGGCAGAGGCGAGGTCCACTCGCGACCATGGTATCGCCTCTCCATGGTGGGGGCGCACGTGCGTGAGGCGTTGGGCCCTCATCCCGGACGGTGGCCATGGAGCCTGGCGGCCATGGCACCCCGCTCCCCCCTCCTCCATCGCGCGTTGCTCCTCCCGCGGGCGCTGCACGGCCCGGATGGTCCCACGCACCTCTTCCCCGTCCTCGCGCAGCTTCCCGGCAGCCGCCGCCGCGTGCGCACGACCACGGAGATGGGGTGTGTCTGCCGGCGTGGGGAGAGGTAAGGTTGGACGAAAAAACTCCTAACTCGCAGCTCGCTCACTCGCTCGTTCTCGAGCTGGACTCTTTATACCGAGTCAGCTCGTTTAATAACAAGCCCAACTCATTTTATAACGAGTCTGCTATGAGACATAATAAGAGCTATAACGAGTCAAAATAAATAATAAGTATTATATGAATTAGTGAGATCGATCAACATATAATGATGGATCAAGATCATTGATGATAGTATACTTATAATTTATTTATATTATAAAATTCATATGCATTTTGTTTATTTCATTTCAAATATACATATGATGTGTTCCTTTTACAGATTTGCAGTTACCATCTCAATATATATGTTTTTTTATCCTCTGCATCGCGAGCCTTTTATCCTCTGCATCGCGAGCCAAACGAGCTAGCTCAAGCCGCTAACAATTTGATCGGAGGAAAGATTTGATCAAATGTATAATCTCACACCACATCGTAGAGTGAACTCAGAGGCCAACATCAGATCAGCTCGGCACCGTCGACACTCGACAGTAGCTTTCATTAGCACTAGCCAGGGCAACTCCTTTTAGAAAGGTTGCACGAGACTTACAAGTTACGAACCACATCCGAAACATAATTGAAATTGAAAAGTACAAGATGGGCACATATCAGGGCACAATATATTATAACAGCATTCAGGTTTTTGTGTCATAACCAGTAAACGGAATAACAATATTTCTCTCATGGATTCAAAGCGGACAAATACAATCGAATATGCGACAGGCCTCCTTGCTTGAGCTTTCAAAACTGTGGTCACCTCAAAGATGTCGACCTAAGCCTTTTTCTTCGATGACTTCTTGTGGAGTTTCTTCTGGGGCTTAAGCTTATCAGATTTCGATGACATATCTTTCTCTTTCCTTCTCTGTTTTTCCTTTTTCACCTTGTACATTGTAATTGCCTGCTTAGAAAATTGTTCACAGATGCTGTTAGCTCGCCTGAACAAAACATGAAGCAGTGCCACCAATGGTGGGCAAAACACAACTTAATGTAAGCGGTTGGATCCTGAAACCTGCCTTGCCGACATCGAGCGGTTCATCAGAGTTTCTGGCAAGCAGAGAGTTCAGGATTTTGTCATTCTGCTGTTTCTCCAGGCTGCCCATTCCCTTCCCTTCGGCCACTGGGAGGAACTGTACAAACAGCATCATTCAGAGTGAACAAAATCAGCCTACACAGCTAGACTCAGAAATCAAAGTCATTCAGATATAAAAACCTTTCTATGTTTGCCAGGGTGCTTTGGAGGTTTCTCGCCAGGCAACTTCTCGTCAAACTTCCCGCCACTTGCTGTTGCTGATGAAGCCATGCCAACAACACTCTCAAGATCCTCTTTTCTAGATTTTTTTGGAAGGTCAGCTTTAGTTCCTGTGATGGGCAAGGCCTTTGCAGCAAGCTGTATATGACTGCATACAGAAGATATTGGAGAGCTGTATTTCTAGAAGGTTCATTCATTCCAAATAATACAAAAAGACATTCATAATAGAAAGAAGGGGAATCATCGGTTATAAGTGAAGGATAACAACCTTGGCAAAGCGCCAATCTTTGCAGCTTTCTTTAAGTTCTCTAATCTGTTTTTTTCTTGCTTTTCAACCCTCTTCTTCTTCTCATCCCTTCTTTGCGCAAAGGGATCAACACCAGGATCTGCAATAAATAAATTGTTGATTTAAAGGGTATCATGTTGGCAAACCAGGTCTAGGACACACGAGAATCATTGATAAGCTATAACAAGAAAATATTTGTCAGATACAGGAGTTCAACCAAGTACTACTTATCTAATCCAAAATAAATGAGGTAAAACATTGCAACTTAAGAAATGGTGAACAGAGTTAACATGCACAAGGAGATGCATATGACAATAACAACATGCTACTGGATGGGGAGGAGAGGAAACAACCTTGTTGCTCAACAGGTTTGTTGGCAAAAGCTCAAGAAGACAAGTTACTAACCGTCAGTCAATTTGGCTTCAACAATCGGAATGTCTTTGTCGTCATTAACACGGTCATAGCCATAAGTCCGCTTCCAGGATTGAGTTTGCTCGTCCCACTCGCGCTTGTTCTTCTTGCGTTTGGTAATTCCTGTGTTATGATCACACAAACAATGATGAAAAATTGAGTAAATCTCCAATTTCCACAAAAAGTCATAAAAGCAAGACACCGTGGGGCAACAGGATCACCTTTCGCCTTTGCAAACTGCTCCCACTTGGTCGGTGGCTTGGGCTTGGGTAGCTGGAAAGAACATAAACCAGGTTGTTAAACATATGAAACACCTCACGTTACATCACATCACATAATCTTCAATCACTTGAGAAAACAGAAGCAAACATGCTGGCAGCTTAGGCCTATAGTAGTTTCGGCTCACAGTTGTGTCAGAAGCACAACTTTCATTCCCATCGTCAAAAGTGGAATAAAAATCAGATGCCTTAGTGAAACGAATACATGTTTTACAGCAAACGAGGTTCTAATTTGTGTACTGTATATATCACCACCATATAGGCAAGCAGAACTATAGTAAATTAGGAGAGAGAGGTTCTCACATGCTTCTCGCGCGGGAGTCGGACGGTGGGCGGCGCGAGGTGGACGATGGGGCCGTCGCGGTCCTCGCTGGGAGGCAGCGCGAAGAGGGCGTCGGCCACCGCCTGCGCCAGCTCCGTCCCCTTCCTCAGACACTCCTGCCTCAGCTCCTCCCTGAGTTTTGCCGCCCCAACCAACACCACCGCATTCTATCAGGGAAGACAACAATAGCACCGTAGCAGAAAAGGAAGGCAAGAGACACACTACCTGGAGGCGGTGGCACCGGCGGTGACGTGGTGCGACGGGTCGTATGCCATGAGGTTTCCGAGGTCGACCTCGCAGCTGGAGGCGGGGGCGACGACGGCGGGCTCCTCCGCCATGGCTGCGCCGGTACGAGGCTCGCGGCTGGCGGGGGAAGGGAAAGAAATCGAGTCTGCGACTGGAGAAGGGAATTAGGGTTTTACTTGGGGCTGGCTGGCCGCTGGCCCAAGTGACATGTGAAGCGTGTGTCTCAATTGGTGGGCTAGGCCTGCCTCATGGGACTTGGAAACCCAGCTATTGACGGCCCATCTATCTATCAGACTCTCCTCGAATTTTTTTTATTTTTAATTTTATTTAAAAAAATACAATTTTAATTTTTTGTTTCGAAATATAACAGAACTAGTCGTCCACAGTTAAAAAACGCCCACTGTGTGGGCGTTATATGTGATGTGGCACAGGGCCGGCCGTCGCCGGTGCCGGCTTTTGCGGACGGCCGCCTGTAGCCCAAAAAACGCCCACTACGTGGGCGTTTTTTGGTGGCGAGGGGCCGCCTGCAAAAGTGCGCGCTGTTTTGCGGGCGGGCCTCGGAGCAGCCAAAAAACGCCCACTGTGTGGGCATTTTTTTGCGCGCCAGGGGGCCGCCTGCAAAACAGGCGAGGCTGCACGGTACTGTCTTCTGGACGGGACTGCCCATTCTTTACACCTATTAAATAGTACAACTGCTCCATTCTTTACAAGAAAGTTACATATCTCTATTGGTTAGCGTAGCGGAGCTGGTGATGAGATGGTGCAGGTTCGAGTCCCACTGTCGCCCTTTTTTGTTGGTTTTAGCGCATTTTACGGTGGGCTGCATCGATGCACGGTGCGGCTGTTTTGCGGACGGCCCCCTGACGCGTAAAAAACGCCTACACAGTGAGCGTTTTTTTGGCTGCTCCGAGGCCCACCCGCAAAACAGCGCGCACTTTTGCAGGCGGCCCCTCGCCACAAAAAAAACGCCCACGCAGTGGGCGTTTTTTGTGCTACAGGCGGCCGCCCGCAAAAGCCGGCACCGGCGGCGGCCGGCCCTGTGCCACGTCACATATAACGCCCACACAGTGGGCGTTTTTTAACTGTGGACGACTAGTTCTGTCATACTTCGAAACAAAAAATTAAAATTGTAAAATTTTTTTAAAAAAAATTCACTCTCCTCGATAGGGATAGGCCCATATTGGCCTCATAAAAATGGCCTGCGTACGTGTTGATGCACATATCGCATCGGGAAGCGGTACGGCACCAACTGGAAGCCAGTTTTCCTCAAATAAAAATAAAATAAAAATAATAATAGATGCCAGATTTTTTTCAAAAAAGAAAAAAAGGACGCCAGGAGATGGCCGACTGGCTGAGGGACAGGCTTGCCTTGCACTCACCAGGAAGGCCCTGAGAAAGTGAGAAGCATGCCGAGCTCTCTGCTCCTTTCTTCATTTTTGTTTAGCGCCGGTCGTCTTGTTGTTCAGGCGTCCAAGGGAGTCTTGAGCTGTGATTTCTCACACTGTAAATGGTCTAAATCTCGGTCCTAGTGCAATGTAAATGGGCCATGGATGGTTTTTCCTGCAACTCTAAGCAAAGATTCAATGTGTGATATCTGGCACCTTTGGTGAAGGTTAGCATATGTGGGCATGTTGTGGAGAGCATTAGTCGAGACTGATTGATTACATGAACTCTACACCTTGAATTCAGTAACATAGCCTTTTCATGTTTCCCTGTAATAGCAACTCCAAGTGACCATCACAGAGAAATAACTTCTCTCTTGATGAATCTCAAACAGTTGATATTCCTCAGATTAATGAGGAAGAAAACAAGTTGTTAATAGAAGAGTTCACGAAAAAAGAAGTAAGAGATGCCATCTTCCAAATGAAACATAATAAGACACCGGGCCCTGATGGCTTCCCAACAAAGTTTTATCAAGTGTTTTGGTCTCTCGTTAAAGATGACCTAATGGCCATGTTTAGAGAGTTCCATGCTGGTAGTTTGCCTCTGTTTAGTCTTAATTTTGGTACAATTATGTTGATTCCAAAACAGAAGGAAGTCAAATAGATCCAACGGTATAGGCCTATTTGTATGCTAAATGTGAGCTTTAAGATCTTTACTAAGGTCTTGGCCAACAGGCTAAGTGTAGTGGCCGGCAAAGTAGCGAGACAATCGCAAACAACATTTATGCCAGGAAGAAACATTCTTGAAGGAGTTGTAATTGTACATAAAACAATACATGAGTTGCACAAGAAGAAGAAGAAGGGGGTAATACTAAAATTGGATTTTGAAAAGTCTTATGACAAAATTAATTGGCCCTTTGTACAACAGACTCTTAGAATGAAAGGTTTTTCGCCTATTTGGTGTAAATGGATTGAAGAGGTAGTGAGTAAATGAAGTGTGGGGATCAAAGTAAATGGGAAAGTGGGACATAGCTTCCAGACCAGGAAAGGACTTAGACAAGGGGATCCTCTGTCACCGATCCTTTTCAATTTGGTTGCGGATATGCTGGCCATCCTGGTTTCGAGAGCAAAAAAATGTGGTAAGTTTAGGTGCTTGGTACCCAACCTAGTTGAGGACGTGCTGTCTATTCTACAGTACGCAGACGACACAATATTGTTTATGGAGGATGATTTAGAGAGAGCAAGAAATTTAAAACTTGTGTTGATTGCCTTTGAAGAGTTGTCTGGCTTGAAAATTAATTTTCACAAAAGCGAGTTGTTTTGTTTCGGTGAGGCTAAGGATAGAGGTAAAGAGTATGCAGAGCCTTTCGGTTGTGTAGAAGGAAGCCTCCCCTTCAAATACTTAGGAATCCCAATGCATTATCGGAAACTCGCAAACAAGCACTGGCGTGCTGTAGAAGAGCGATTTCAGAAGAAACTGAGTAGCTGGAAAGGAAAGTTTCTTTCCTCGGGGGGGCAGACTTGTGTTGATAAACTCGGTCCTATCTAGCTTGCCTATGTTTATGATGTCCTTCTTTGCTATCCCTAAAGGGATACAAAAAAGACTGGATTATTATAGATCCAGGTTTTTTTAGCAGTGTGATGAACATAAAAAGAAATATAGGCTAGCTAAATGGAGTATTCTCTGTAAACCAAGATGCATGGGGGACTGAGAATTTTGGATTTGGAAACTAAAAACAAGTTTTTACTTAGTAAATGGTTGTTCAAGCTTTTTAATGAGGATGGTTTATGGCAACAAGTACTTAAAAAGAAGTAAGTCAAAGATAAATGCCTGTCTCAGATTGAAAAAAGGATGGGAGATTCTCACTTCTGGTCTGGGTTGATGGATGTCAAGGAATTATTGTTAAAGTATGGAAGGTTCAGGGTTCAGAATGGACAGCAAACGAGATTTTAAGAGGATGTATGGGTTGATCAAGAACCGTTAATGCAGAAGTTCTCAGGCCTGTACAGGATAGTGAGGAAGAGGGGGGTTTCAGTAGCTAGTGTGCTTAGTTCGACCCCCTTGAACATCTCGTTTAGGCAGGGGATTGCAGGGGAAAGACTAGAAGAATGGCTTAGGTTGGTATCTCTAGTGGTACTGGTAAGTCTAAATAGTGATAGGGATGCCTTCATTTGGTAACTCCTATTTGTAGGTGATTTTCAGGGGAACATTTTGGATCAGGCAATGGTCCATGTTGTCTAAAGAGGAAGATGGAGGAATGATGAAGGAAGGCTCTACACTCCCAATCTCTTCTGATTCTTCCAATCACTGGAGTTGAAGAGCTGAAGCGCCGTTTCTTCAATACGTTTGCAGCCTTCCTGTGATGCATTTTGAAGATAATGTTAGTTTTCTGTGGTGTGTGATCAGCGAACTGGTTGTGCTGTTAAGGAATTGGCTGTGTTCTTTAGGCGTCGTTGCTGTCCGGCTGGTTTGTTTAGAAATCATTCCTGTTAGTCTCTTTGGTAAGGTCATGGCGTTTTGTCAGGTCTGGTCCGCCTAGCGGAACTTGGGCTCAGTCCCATTCTTGTATGCTTTAAGCTCTATGCATTCACTTATGAATGCAAAGGCTGGGATTTATTCCGTAATCTAAAAAAAAAAAATATAACATGTCAGAGACTCAGATGTAAGCGGTGAAGGAAACTACCGGTTGTAAGCATAGCTCATCATATGACAGAGATGTAAACCGGCAACAATCAGGTAAACACCATAAGCAGCTGGCTGTCCCATAATCCAACATATAATTCCTTCATGTTGGGAGGATTGGGCCTCTCTGACGAGACCACTTGAAGCACCGACACAGATGCTTTGTGCTATTCCGCGACCTCATGTAAGCACCATAGGCAGCTGGCTCTCCCATAATCCAAACTGACACTGAGAAGAAGACAGACACTAGACCAAGCATAATCCCAGCAATATATCCATAACTCCCCATGAGAAACGAGAGGTCAACGATCAGAATGAAAGCAGCCAGACAGGTGCAAAAGCGGGCGCACGTGGACAACACTGTACGTGTGTAGCCTGTAGATACGACTGGAGAAGTGGCCATAAGACCTGCTGCCAACGTAACAGCTCCCACAATCAGCGACAACACGAAGACCACCTTCAGAGCTTCGTTCCAACCAGACAGCAGATCATCGAGGCCATCTCTAACACCCATGATCACTAAAGCAGCAAATGCCAACTGAGCCAAGAATCCCTGCAATTGACATTGTAGAAAACTAAGCTAACATGCTCTGAATATTGATATTCTCAAACCACTATTCTTAAAAAAGCATTCTCGAACCACCAACTAATGTGACTATTAGAAATACACCCATGTCCATTGGATTAAAGTATTTATTTTTAAAAATGGTCAATTGATTTGGTTGCGCTAAGATCAACTATTCAACTGCACGCTGAGCTAGAATTTGATCGGACAAAAAGTAACAGAATTTGGTTGCGCTAAGATCAACTATTCAACATTGCCCAACCAATTATCTCGTGGAAAGTGGGGTTAAGCATAATATACATCACGTTAACGATCAACACAGATCAAAATCAAGTACCTGACAGTCCTTACTAGCCTCAGCTGGAGGACGAGATGCTTCCTGGTTGCTCTGCAGTGGCGGAGCCACAGGAGGAGTCGCGCCCTGGTTGACGAGAGCGAAACGGGACCAAGCAGGCAACAACGGGGTGTGCGCCCGAGGATCCCCGTGGGTCCACGTGATGAACGGCTTCTGAGAAGGAGGGCCGCTAGGTGTGCGCGCCCCACGATTGCCGGGGAACCGCGGGATGAACGGCTTCTGAGCAGGAGCGCCGCGGGACGCAGTGGACGGCTTCGCCGAAAGGGGCACGTCGCCGTCGACGACGCCGACAAGATTGCGCCTCCGCATCCACGGCAGAGACGACGCCTTGTTGCGCCAAGAGTAGAACATCTCGCTGGCGCGCGAAGCCCACGGCACGAAAGGGACGGTGGTAGGGCTCGTACCGATATGTTAGAGGTGCAGGACGGAGCGTAGGAGAGGCTGCCACGACGACGCCGAGAGTTCCGATTCCGCTACCTCAGGCGACGAGTCGGGGGACGTGGTGCTGGCGGCGGCGGGGTTGTGGTGGCGGTGGGTGCAGTCGTCCGCGCCGGCCGGACTGTCCTTGTTGCCGACGGCATCGGCGAGGCGGCGATAGCGGGAGGAGGTGGAGAGCTTCATCGCAGCAATTGGCAACTGCAGTTGGCTTCATTGGCAACTGCAGCCTGCAGGTGGCTTCTCTGCGGGTGAGGCCGCGTTTTTGAAATTCAGAATTTGGGGAAGGGACGGTGCCGCGGTGCTATTTGGAAATGGAATAGGGGGATTTCCAGAAATTCAAGTTTGGGATTTTTTTTTTTGATAAATTCAAGTTTGGGATTTGGGTGTGCACTGTGCTGTCTTTGCACAAACACCTCTTAACACACACAAACAAAAAGGCACGATTGGATTTCTATTCTTACAACATCGAGTACCCAATATTTTTTCCCTAAAAACGTAGTGTTTTTCTAACTTCCAAAAAAGTATTAGAAGGAAATATGGTCTCCAAAATTAGAAAAAGAAAGAAAAGAACTCAAAAATAGATTCACCAAGAGCTACAATTTTCATATAAAAATCGTCTCCATCCATAATTGTATGAAAATAAATACAATTTTTCTTAGATGGAGTTTTGTCACTGACATATAGGTCCCATCTGTCATAACCATGCCACGTAAGATCGGGTAAACTTTTTTTTTGAACGTGAGGGTAAACATCAACCTAGATGAAACCTATTACAATTGCAGAAAATATATTTTAAGACCTTGAGGACCTAGATGACCTGATTTAAAGGCTCTAACTGGCTCGATAACAAAAGCCAAATCCACATATGAACAGCAACGCAAGAGACAAAAAAACGTTCGTTCATTCATTTATACATTTCTGTCTACACCCTACGCTAAAATAGCTACCTATTATTTACAGGCTCAGAAACTTTGTTTCCGAGAAAGAATGCAACTACAACTGAGCGAATGTACACTTACAACTCCTTGTCAGAACTTGCATATCTACAAAAACAATTCAATAGGCTACCTAATCTTTGTATGACACTGCTGCTATGCCCAGTTCTTGCGGTGCGGAATAACAAAAAAATGAATCAATCCTGCGATCTTGCCGGCAAACAAAGCACCAGGGCAGACGGTTTTACAGGAAATTTCTATCAATGTTGTTGGCCAATCATTAAAGACAATGTGATGGCAGTGGCTTCAGCTATATGGAACAGAAAGTTTATGAATTTTGAGCAGCTTAAGTTGGCAGGTATCACCCTCTTGATGAAAAAGGATGAGGCTACAAAGCATCGGAGATTTCAGACCTGTTATTTGGTGCATTCCCTCATTAAAATAGGAATTACTGTGTTTGATGGTGTTCGACCAAAAATGGTGGCTGCCTTACTGCTTATAGAAAAAGGGCCGCAGCTTTGGGGAATGGCTGGATCGCGAGGACTCTCCATGTTGCACGCCCTTGCACCTAGTGATCAGGTCATGTCAACAATACACAGCTCTCCTACGCAGAAAATTTGTTTCTACAGTGTGCATATCAGTACAGAGTCTTCCAAACATGTGTTACTAATTATTAGTTATTTTGTATTCCAGAAGTCAACCGTGTCAAAGGTCTCTTTTGGGTTTCATCTCTAGCCTATCCCAACTTGCTTGGGACAAAAGGCTATGTTGTTGTTGTTGTTGTTGTAGAAGTCAACTGTACAGATCAGTCTGAGTTCCTAGCATAAACATCATCACTTACTATAAAACGCCATGCTTCAAAAGAAATGATTTGCCAATCCTGGTTTCAGAACCTATACCGCATGGCCTCATTCTATATACGCATGAAGAGTTGAAGACTCAGGGCAGCAACAGGCGGCTGAGATGGGTCCACAACGAGCGGACAAGGCATGGGTCCACAGGACTGAGGTGGCTGAGGAAACAAGGAAAATTTTGAAAAGAATAACTTACAACATCACCACTCCATCGAGCAGCTATATCAAGTGCTTCACCAAGCACGCCACTAAATTTGGGACGTATTATTGACAGCAAACCATGACCTCTTCTTTTCTGAAAATTAAGCTGAAGCTCTGCCTGCAATAAAAAAAATGTCACGTCATACAATAGGGGATTACTCCACTAGCAAAGGTTAGTGATTTTGAACCTTCCTGATTCAACCTGTATGGCCACAAGATCCCAATAAAAGTAAGGAAAAAAATAGAATAATAGGCAAAAGTAACCAAAAAATGCTATGGTAGTAGAAGACAAAAGGCAATGCAAAAGTAATAAAACAAATACATACACGGTGAACAATAGACAACCTAAAATAGCAGTAAACCAGAGTTGCACCACTGCAAATAACCATGCCACATTTTCAACTCAACATGTAAACTTGAACTTTGCTAACATGGTCATACTATAACATTATTAGTGTACTGCAACATGTCAATTTAAACATTGTTGACATAATCATAGTATAATATTATTAGTCCACTGCATATTGTTGATGGTTTGTGTCGTTCTCTAGCAGTCTAGCCTGTCTACAACAGCTTGCTTGGGATTAAAAGCAATGTTGTTGTCATCATTGTTGCATATTGTTAATGGCTACGCTAATATAAAATATCCTAAGAGGCTAAGACAATATCTCTTAGAAAAATTTAAATGTGGCAATCTCAAGAGAAGATGTCCAAACTAAGATAGGTGAGTAATTTAGTTATAGGTATATGGCACAGCAGCGAACCAAAGAGATCTAATAAACAGATAAAACTCATACACAACCTGCCCATTGTCCTACACCAAACAGGAAAAAATATATGTCACATTATCATCTAAAATATCATTACCTTCTGAACAAATCCACGCAATGAAGCAAACTCCAGCTCATCGAGTGTCAAATTCCGAACCTTTAAAACCAGGAAACAAGGCTCAAGAACATGTAGTATTAAAAGTTTGAATGAACTACTAAAATCCATAATAACCACTGGCAAGTAAAGTATAAACCATGTCAGTGGTGTACCTCTAGACTGGTCAAATTCTCAGGATGATAACAGATATTAGATCTCAGCTGGCCCTTTTGGAGGAAAATTGACAGAAGCCTTACATCTTGAATATCCTCGTTTGAATTGAAAAGCAATGGTCCATTCACTTCTATGGAAAAATTTTCATCAGGCCTGCCAGTAGCATTCAACTGCTTGACCAGGGAATAGAGATTGTAAGAGGAAAATGAACAGGAACCACAGTGAAATCCATAAACTGATACAATACTAAATCAACATAGAACAAACATATTGCACACTTTATCCAACTTTTCGAGCAAAACTTCATGTGGAACAAATCCTATGCATATTTTTCCTTGATCGTTTTGTGGTAGCTGGTCCTGTTTTTCCTAGTTTATTTTCTAGTATGTTGTTTTGTCTAAATCCCATGGGGGTGCCTGGGAAGGGGTTTCTTACTTCCCTCCCTTTTGTATCTTTTTATCTTCTTAATGAAATGACACGCAGCTCTTGTGCGTAGTTCGAGAAAAATATGCATTCAAGAAAACAAGTTTGTTTTTTGTGTTGAACCAATGGGTGCACATGGAACTAAAGATGCTTTAAAATCTCAGAATTATGATATGCTGTCATTTCAATGAAGTTTCTTTTGCAAGGTTTTGGCAGTACCATGTTAAGATTACTATTTGCTGAAATGTAATCTGGTAGTTTTCAAGAAAAAAAGAAATGTAATCTGGTAAGGTAGTATAAATACAGTAAAAAACTAATACATGTGGGAAAAATGATAAGAAATTACCATCACAGAATCCCGTGATATAGAAAGGAAACCAGTAGATTGTGGCGCTAGCATGAGCTGGTTGAGTTTAATTCCAGAAAGAGATATGTCACCTCCAAGCTTTGACACATTGGTCTCAAGCTTATTTTGGTCAATGTTACTTTGAAGAACACCATTGCCATCAGCTATATTGCTAGATTTCATGATTTTTCCTTGAAATTTGACCCTTCCAGATGCTTTCAAATGTAATGGTCGTGGTGAATCAAAAGGTATTGAGGAGACTATATGAGCAAACTCAAAGCCTCTCATACGTAAATCCAAATCAACACCCTCCACAATTAGTGGCATGATTTTTTTCATTTGATAAGTCTCCTTGTTCAACAAGTAGTCATCAATATACGATGTTTGAACTCGAGTATTTAAATCGAAGGAGACTGATGAAGAGTTGACCATAATGTAATCATGTGCAATAACAATATTGTCACGTGCATCTGAAAAAGAATCTTCTGCATTTGGTGCAGCCCATTTGATATCAAACTTCCTGTAAGAGATTTCTTGTTAAAAGATTAACAAAAAAACTAGGACAATTGACATTAAATTTAAGATACTCACGGTCTAATAAGGGAACCAGAAAGTCTAGTCTCTCCATTGAGCTCTCCAATCTTGAGTGGAATCAGCTGGACTCCTCCAGGAATGTAACGATGCAATACTTTGTCAAGTAGAATGGTCCCAGACAAATTAATATCCATAGCAGAATCATCACCTTCCCCTGTCAAGATTGAAATCTATAACTATATTTTAAATAATTTGATTACTTGCACTGATGAGAAACCGTAGGTTAATTATAATGGATTAAAGTAGCAATACTGCAAATTTATTTTACTTATTAGGAACTTTAACAGCAAGAAATATAGATTGTTTGTAGTTGTTTGCTAAGCTCTCAACAATCAACATTCACTGCAAGTGTCTGACTCAAGCAAACACAGAGGGGTGACTGAATGGAATGTAAGACACTGCATAAAAACAATACCTCTGGGCAAATCCATGCACTACCAGCCCCTCGAATTTCTCTGCCATCCAATAGGCATGCTCTAATACCATATAAATCAGCAACCTGCATCCAGGGATGAGAACTAGTTGCTAAACTCTAAACTTCCAAATTAGAAGAATTATGACTATATTTGTACTCACGGAGTTGTCAAGGTTGAACGTGAAATTGGCTGATACATGAGCGAATGGAATATGGTCAAAAGCAGCAACTGCGCCAGCCTCTTTGTTTTGCATCACAGCTTCAGAAGCTGCAGATGGGGCATACCAGATACTGAAAAAGACTTCCTTGAGACAATCCCACTTCCAACAAAAACAGGAGCATCAAGGGGTCCTTGACAGTTAAATACAGCAGTAACAGAACCGGCCAACTGAACAGATTAAGTTTTGGTATCAGAGGTCAAGTCATAAAAGGGCGAACAGAAACATGGGGGCATAGAGAATGTCATACCGGGAACATAAGAGGTTTCATTTTCATTGTCCTCATAAGTGCATTAATTTCAACGGATGGAACCTAAAAATAGAATAAAAGTTGCCAAAAGATGTAAGCATTGCTGTTTAGGAAACTCTGTATATGAGATGACACAGTGTATGCAACTAGAACAGTCTATGGTACCTGGCACATTAGATGAAACTCTCCATCCTCAGGATTTAGTCCCAAATCTCCAGAAGCTTCAACTGGAGCATCACCAAACCACCCACTTGCATTGTGCAGAAATACTCTTTGACCACGAAATGATAATTTTGCCACTATATCCTGAATATATTCAGGCTTATTATTAAAGGGTGGTAACTACACACTTGCAATGTTTCCAGCACTAACATTTCCAAAGACTTTATTCCACCGAATATATGGGGTTAAATGAAAACGTACAGAAAATGATGATGGGGCATCCAATATCTGAAAAGCTAGACCTTTCACATCAAGCTGACCATGAATGCTTGGAAAACTGTCACCCTTTGACATACAAATATGCACCTGTAATAAGCATACCAAATGGCCAAGCATGGTATAAGAAAGTTTCATGAGAGATTGGTGTCTTGGCGTGGCTAACAGTTAACAGGTTCAGCCACTCATCCAGAGCATGTGAAAAATCACATCTCCACTTGTTTTCAAAATAAGAGCATGTAAAAATGCAAGCAGTGGAAAAAGGACATGTAAGAGATCATGCTTAGCAAAGTACCTCACCAGTAGCTCTTCCTTTGTGCCAAACAACAGGTATTTCTAAAATTCTTTCAAACAGCTGCACAAGAAAACTCCTTTTCAACACAGAGACTAAGCTTTCAACATCATTTGTTGTTATAAGCAGAGATAATTAGATAATAAAACTATAGTAAAACAGAAATCATAAAAGCAGTATCATTACCGGAGCAAATGCATCGACTACAGTGAGATTAGCATGCCATGTTTCCTCAGCTATGTCAACAAATACATCTGTAGAAAGATAACGGCCCCCCCCCCCCCCCTGAGAAGATCGGTCTTGCCTCCACTCCATGCAATTCCCCAGTTACATGCACGTGTACACGATTATAATTGCTTTTGAACTTGACATGTCCATTAGCATGCTTCATTTCTCTACAGTACACATGCAGTCAGTGCAAACAAAGTAGTGCATTTTACAGATTTTAGGATAGATTATGAGAGCACAATAGACGCATGTGCCCTCACTTTATTTCCTAATCAGACACTATCATCATCATGATTAATGATGATCAGTTGATAAATGGCAAGTAACAATGCGATACATACCTATGCTACTATTTAATGCAAACTGTTCTCCACCCCCTAGAATCCCTTATATTTGAGTGTAAGTTTTGAATGCTTGTATGCGCTATATTACAGGGCAGAGGGAGTATGATCAAACTTCAAGCTGAAATTAGTCTCAAACCTACAGCATAACTTACATTCCAAACGATTACAGAATTGTGCTGACAGACTAGGGTAAGATATGTTACAGTGCATTCTGCATACCCAGACTGTGAGTGTGATGCTTTAGCAACTTTGCTAGGTTATAGGTTAATACAAATATGAAAGCATAAGTTGAAAATATTTATTGTTCACAATGTCGCAAGTTGATTGGAGATAATGTGCTAGAAAGATTTAAAAAAAACCACAGAAGACCACATATCTGAAACAAAGATGGAAAATAAAGACATCACACCTGGGTTCTTGATCACCATATCCCGGAAGCATCAAATTACCTCCATTGAAATAGACAGAATCAAGGGTGATTGGAAGTCCATTCTGAACGCCACCAGGATGGATCTGACTAGCCCCTTCTGTAAGTTCAGCAGAGAAATCTCCAGGACCAATTCGAATTGTGACTTCAATTTCTCAATTTGAAGATCCAGAGATGCACAAGGTGCATTAAAAATGACACGAAAACTCTTTAATTGGAACGGCCAAAATGGCACCCAGCTGTGAGCATGCGTGCATGAACCAAAATTCCCAGAAATAACCTCTTGCTGTGGAACAAGTTTATTTTCAGAAGGATTCTTGGCCTGACCGATCTGCAGATCTTCCAAATTGTGCCATAGTGACAAGTTGTTGTCCAAATTACCTGAACTGCGCTGACTAGATAGTTGATTATGCATTGGGTATTCAGCCAAACTCGCTGACGCAGTCTTAGAGTTGCTGCCAGTTTCATCATTTGAAGTGACTCCACTGCCACCAATATTGACATGACCACCATCTGATGAGCCTTTTGCTGGTCCAGGGGATGAATCATCAATATTAACGCGACCTTTGTTCTGAAAATATGCTACAGCAGCGTCTGCACTGCGTCTAAGAATCCTTTGCTGAGAAGAATTATCGACGTCTGGAATAACCTTACTGAGAGCCTTCCTCCTGTACCTGAGCCTACTAGAGCTTGAAATCACCCTAGACCAGATGTTAATCCCAGGAATGCGCGACTTGAAGCCAAAAGATTTCTCCAAATCTGCATGCTTTGAACCAGAGTCGATGCCTGTTGCCAAGTGATGATCCTTCTTATGCATTTCATTGGAGCACATGGGTGGACTGGACTTTGCAATCTCGGTGTTCCCATCAACCTCCAGAATCTCGCTAGTGGGCTGAGAAACTGATTGGACACTCGGAATGGTGTATCCCTTTTCAGCGGCTTCCCTTGCGGCTTGATCTCTCTCCTCGTTCCATTGCTCCGCGGCCTTCTCCCTGACAAGCCTCCTCGTCTTGGTGCGGTAGTCTATGCCCTCCTCCCCGGAGTGCCTCTTGACCGTGCCCTCAGAGGGCGCGGGAATGCCGAGCCACGAGAAATCCTTCTTCTGTGCCACCAGCGCGGAGGGCTCCGACAGCACGGCGTCGACGACGACCTTTCCCCTCCTGATGCTGGCAAAGGGGCGTACCCTAATCTTCATGACGGGCACCTCGGCGCAGGAGAACTCCTCGGCGTGCGGGCCGATGGAGCAGGTCTGGAACGTGATCCCGAGCGGCGAGACGCTGCGCACCTTGCCGAGGCGGACCTCCCGCTGGAGGTACTCGCTGAGCGCGGCGCATGCCGCGGGCAGGAGGCGGGCCTCGACGAAGGAGCGGGCCCGGAGCTGCGCGAACCAGGAGAGCGCGGCGGCGACGGAGACCACGGCGGCGAAGACGGAGCAGCGCACGAGGAAGAGCCCCTCCCGCCATACCGGCGCGAGCGAGCTGATCAGGGCCCCCGGCACCGAGAGCAACGACGGCGCGGGGCTGTGGTGGGCGTTGGCGCGGTGGCCGCTGTGGTGGGCGGCCTCGGCGGGGGAGTCGCTGGAGTCAGAGACCTTGAGGCGGAACAGCGGCGGCGGGTCGAAGCGGGCGAGGGTGAGGAGGGGGCGCGAGGTCAGGTGGAGGCTGCGGCCGCGGGGGCGCCGTCGCCGGCGCGGAGATGGGCAGTGGGAGAAGAGGAAGGGCGACGGCGGCGCGAGAAAGAGTGAGGCGCGCAGGCAGTGCGACATTGGGTGGGGGCCGTGGGGAGCGAGCGGCGCGTCGGCCTCGCGCGCCTAGGTGACCATTTGCGTGCGGCGAGAGGAAGGGAAGAGTAGTGGTCTGGGACTCTGGGCGCGGGGCGAGGCGACAGGCGATGCGAGGGAGATGCTTGTCTTTCGCTGGGACCGTTTCGTCGCCGTGCTTCCTCTTTGCCTGGCCTGGCCTGGCCTGGCCCGGCCCTCTGGGTTCTCGTTCTCGAGTTAGCTAAGCCCAGCTTTGGCTTCCACGCCTCAACTCAGTTTTCTTCTATCCCTTTTTCTCTGTCTTTGGGTAGGGTATAATATAATGGTTTCTGAGAATTTGGTCTCTTCTATTTTTATTATAGTAGTAGTAGTCGCTTCTAATCAACCGATCCAATATGCAATGCGAGTGATCGTTTGTCCAAGTGGAGAAAGGTTACACCAGCTTGTACAATCATCAAGTGTGCTCACATGAATACCAAAGAAATTGCCAAATTGGGTAGCGCCATTCAGCAAAAATGAAACGGGTACCACAGATATAGTCCATCAAATCTAATCTTACAAATCATCAAATTATAATATGTTATTCATAGAATTGTAGCCATGAGGGCAACATTCAGGACCTGTTAAATCAGTTCAATTTTGTAGTGAAAACGTAAGGAAAAAAATTCTCAGGTTAACAAGCCTCAAATGTACTAGTCTATAGGAATAGAAAAGGAAAAAGGTATATACAAGATAAAAGAAATGAGGCTGAGGATAATTTTGGCAAGTGTAGCAGTAAAGTAGGAATTGGGACATGGGACTGAAGTGCCCGAGGTGCCCTGATTGGCCATGTTGTCCATGAAGTTTTCATTTGATTAAAAATTTAAAACACAATTACACCACCGTTTTGCAACCACAAAGGCCTTCCATGAATTCTGAAATAAAACTCAGAAAGGCACTTCCCAGTCATAAATACGACAACTCAAAAAAGTTTTATTGAGTCCAAAACGAACAAGGGGATATCAAACTCAGAGCACTCAAAACTTTATGCCCATTTACCGCACGGGCTGCTGGTTGTAATGACTCTTCTCTTTCTTCTTGGCCGCCGCAAGCCTTGCGCTCCTCGCTGCGGCCTCGGCAGCGGCAATTTTGGCAGCTGTGTCCATCTCTTTGCTAGATTTCTTCTTCTTCATTGAAGCCATCTTCTTCAAGCGCTCCTTCACATCCACAGCAGTGGTATCGTCATCAGGTCCTGCACTGGCAGTCTCCTCCGACCCATCAGCTGCTTCTTGTGTTTCTTTTCCCTCTTTTGAACTCTTGTCCTTCTTTTTCTTCTTCTTTGAGGTCTTGCTCTCTGAATGGGCAGGAGCATCTTCCTTTTTGTCTGCATCACCAGTTTGGTTGGCACCTTTCTTCTCAGCTGCAAAAAAATATAGCATGAGAAAATTGAGTTGAGTCCATACGAACAACAAGACCACACAAGAGAGCTATTAAGATCAGGCAGTTTTAATGGCAGCGTGTATGAATCTTACCATCCTGTGCAGTGCTGCTTGAATTCCCTGAAAGTCCCAGCTCAGCCAATACTGCATCAAGTTCTGCTAGTTCCTTCTTTTTCAATTCCTTTTTAGACAGCTGCCTTTCTGTATCTTTGGGTGGCGCAGCCGGGGCTGCAGCTGTCTTGATAGCAGGCTCGGCTGGGGCATCTTCCACTTCATGCTCAGGTTCATCCTCAGCTCCATCATCAACCTCATCATCAATGTCCTCATCATCACTCTCAATGTCCTGCAGCATATACAGAAGCAAATATATCTAAGAATAATATCTAACTATAAGGACAATCAGATAAACATGTTCCATCCCCCTCAACATGAGTAAATTATACTTCCACTTAACAAAGTTCAATTTCAAAGCAAAATTTCTGACAGAAAACAAGTAGAACAATTAACAAAGTTTGATATGACACGCAAGCAGCACCTGTCATGTATAACCATTTCCAAATCACTTGCTTAGCCAAGAAATAGAAAACTTTGGAACAAACCCCTGTCCGAGGTGCTTCTTTTATTTTCTTTTTCTTTAGCAGGTGGTTTACCTCCAACGGTATTAGTACAAACACATCTTGTAAGAGCACCACTGTAGCTCTCAATTGCATTATGTTCCTTTAGACCACAGCTAATTAGAACTGGAATCCTAAAGGTAGTGAAGAAAACGTCCATACACACGACAAGCCTCTTTAATTCTTACTGCCAATATGCGATATTATACAGTTACCCAGCATTCTGGCACCCGTTGCTGAATCCATTATTTTCAAAAAGGATAGTATGGCTATATATGGTCATTAATACACCAATTTGCCAATTCTGCTTATGTGACGTAACTACACTGTGTCAGTTCGTCAGCTAAGCATATGCTAAACAACAAGACAATCCTTCTATCACCAAATCAAAGGACTTTGCAGCACTTTGCAGCTGAAATGTAGCGTTACAATACCTACAACAATTAATTGCCATATTGCGCGCACAAAGCCCGACCAAGGGCAATAATTGCATCCGTTACCGGCGATGAGAAAACGACATAATGCACACGTAAACCTAAAGAACTTTGCATGGCCTTACTCCAACGATTCCACGCCAACTGTCAACTAAACAGTACGCATAGATTACACATCAACGAACAGTCTGAAAGTATAAGCACATTTCATAGGCGCATTCCACAACCAAATCACAAGGCACACAGAGAAGGTCAGGAAATAGACCTCCTGAAGGGCGGCGCGCACAGCATCCTCGACGTCCTCCTCCTCCTTGGCGGGCTCGTCGGCGTTGCCCCAGACGGGGCGCGGCGGCGCGGTGGTGGCGAAGTAGTCGTCATCGTCGTCGTCCTCGACGTCCGCCCACGACTTGGTGGTGAGCGGCGCGGGCGCCCAGAAGAGCTCCTTCTGCGGCGGATCCTGCTGCTGCGCGGCCCCTTCGCCGTGCTTCTTCCTGGAGGACGACCCGGCCGCCTTGCCCTTGTCGCCCTTCTTCTTCTTCTTGAGGGATTCGAGCGCCGCGAACACGTTGCCGGTGTTGAGCTTCACCTCCTCCGCCGCTCCGCCCCGCCTCCCCCCGCCAACCATGCTCCCCGAAAGCCGCGGTGGACCTGACCCCCGGCGAGGCGACCCGAGCGAACCGCGAACCCGAATCTGAATCTGCCCCGCCCGCCGATCTGCGGGGACGAATCGGCGCGGGAGGGTCCTGTCCTCGCCGCCGGGGGATCGGTCTTGGATTGGGATTCGGGTAGGGACGGAGGCGGGGTTGCTAGGGTTTTGAGATGGGTGGAGGCTGGAGACGGACGGGGGGGACGCGTGCCGCAGCCTTCTCCTGGCGTTGTTTATGCAGCGG
>JALGXP010000047.1:0-121602 GCA_023333625.1 Bothriochloa decipiens | reverse complement strand
TCGTCCCAGAAAAAATCCCCAATGCGCGCTGCTGCCTTTTCTCAATCGAACCGCCAAATCTTTCCTCCATGGCGGCCGCTACCTCTCCATTGCACGCCCCTGCCTCTTTCTTCCCCTAAGTGCCCCCGAGAGCGCTGTGTGCAACCGTCCTTGCCGTCCTCTGTCCTGCAACTGCGACATTGTCGTCTTCATCCGATTCGGTGGTGCCGGAGATGCAGCTCCTCCGTCTCACCTGATTAGATGGCGCCGGAGATGCAGCAGTTCTCCATCCGCCTCACCAGATTCGGCTGGTTTTCAGTGAGTCTGATGTAGTCATGGATCTGCTCGTCAAGGACAAGAGTAATGTGCTTCCGATTGTTCAGAAGGTTTAGTAGGAAGAGACGAGACTACCATCGGATGCAAGGAATTCTACGAGCATTGTCTTGCATAGCCCAAACCCAGATTTCAAGGCTACCTAAAGTGTGACTAGTCTGATTAGTGTGCAATGTAGGTAAGCCGCTTGAAAAAAACAAACTGTGCAGCATTTTCTTTTTCCTTTGAGCTTGCTTTGTACTCCATGGCAGCACCACTGAAGGCAGGGTTATCGTCCTCCATGGCGCCTGCTAGTGCAGTCGATGGCCTGCGCGTTGTTGCCGTGTAACTGCGGCGGTGGCGCACGTGATCGCTCCAGGCCTCTCCCGCCACAAGAAACCCGACTCCGGCGCAGTTCCCATATGCGAGAGCTAGCTGTTTTTGTGTTATCCTATATTCTCGTACGAGCCGACGAAGAGCCGAAGAAAATGAACCGGGTTCCGTCGGAGCTGCGCTGGGAAGCAGAGTCGCGAGCCAGCGCACGAAGCGGACTCGCTTGTCCACGCGTCGTCACATGATTCGGTGTCCGTACGGCGCTCTGGTGTGGACGGTCCACGCCCAATTTTTTTCCAACGGAATGCCGCCGCGTAGCGGCCAGGTCCAAGGCACAGAAGCGGTTGTCGTCGTCCGTGGAGGAGAGGCCAAACCAGAACTTGAGATCGGGGACGTACTCGGCGAGGCCACAGAACGGCAGCGTCCAGTCTCCCTGTTTGGCCCAGGACCCGCGCCCGACGTCGAACGAGTAGGTGCCGCCGCCGCCGTCCTCCTCCGTGGACACCCACAGCTCCGAGCCATGGACGACCGCGTGGGCGCGGACGTCGGCGGCGGGGCGGTAGGGCGGCGTCGGGAGAGGGTGGCAGCGCCAGGCATCGTACAATTCGTGCCTGCTGCCGTCCGGGCTGCGGACGCGCTCGCAGGCGAGAGCCTCGAAGCAGTGCTCCTCCTCCTCGCCTGATGCCATTCCGCGGCGCGTCGAACCGAGCACCAGGAGCTTTTCACCGACGGGCACTGGCACCGCCGGGCGGTGCTTGGGTTTGCCGAGGGTGGGTGCGGTGCGCATCGCGCCTAGGCCGGCGTCGTAGATGGTGGCGCGGCCCGTCTGGTCCGTGGCCAGCACCTTGTCGCTGCCGATCAGGATGAAGTTCATCATGCGCCCGCCACGTTGCTCCGAGCCCGACGAGGAGGGGTAGAAGGTCATGGACGGGCGAGGCAGCTGATCGGCGTGGGCGTCCACCATGGCCGCAGAGACGATCGGCGGCGTAGACGGAGGCGCTGCCCATCTGGTCCGTGGCGAGCACCTTGTCGCCGCCGATAAGCATGAAGTTCATGCGGCCAGACGACGGGGCGTAGAAGGTCATGGTGGGTCGAGGCAGCCGAGCGTCCACCATGGCCGCGGAGACGACCGGCGGCGATCCCGGATTGAAGAATCGGGACATGTTGATGCGGTGCAGGTCCAAGGTGCCATACCTCTTGCCGTCCACGATCAGATACACAAACCGCCGCAGGAAGGTCGTCATTGCCGATTACTTTTGCTGCCTGCCTCCCCTTGATTCTCTATTGAAAATGAATAGAATGCGCCACCATCAAGCAGACATTATCATACGGCGGCGGCAGCTCCTCGCCTCACCTTAGGATTTGGACTTGATTTTGATGAAAATCTGGGACATGGATTTGCTCTGAGTTTTTTTTTTTTTTTTGACAGAAGATTTGCTCTGAGTTGAAAGAAGAAGATGTTCAGAGCGGCGGCATGGCGATCGGCTCGGATGCGTAAACTGGAATTGAACCCAAGGGTTTTCCTCCCAAGTTTAGGGCTGAACTGGGCGTGGCCGCGTGGGCCACTTGGCTCACCCCCTCAGAATCGGTGGTCCCCATGCGCCGCGGCCCGCATCCCCTGTGCCTGTATCGTCTTTGAAGTTCAGCACAATTTTGCCTTATGACGGACAAAAGGAGCTATGCGGCCACTGAAAAATGAAATAGCCAACTAAAAATGATCTTCTTTTGGCAAAGCCAACTTCAATGTAAATGAGGAGGTGAGCTGATAAGCACCTTAGAGGAATAAGGGGATGTAAATCCCACAAATAAAAAGGAGTAAAAGTAAAAAATTCTTTTGGTGCGGTAAAATTTTCTCCTCACTTTATACTGCACCATGCGATCCAGCGTCTTCACCTCGCCTCATCAACACCCTCACGCTGCAAATTTGGAAGCGCCCCCTGCCCCTGGCCGCAATCATGCCTCGCGCTCCAAATTTGGAAGCGCCCTGCCCCTAGCCTGTGATCCCTCCTGGCACCCGCGCATGCGACCATCCAGCCCCGTATCGCAGCACCCCCTCGCCGCTGAACGTGCCACCCGCGTCCGTGTGTCCGTGCGGCTGCGCCACCGCCAGCCCCTGCACGTCGTTGCGACCCGTAAGCCCTCGGATGTCGAGGCCGTCTTCGAGCCGGTGTCCGCGGCCACGACTGACGCGGCTCCGGCGTCCCTACACTGCGTTGCCATCCTGCTCGGCCGCCCGGAGCTGCGTGGCGGCCCCGGTGAAGGCTCCCGGTGCGAGCGAACGTCCAAACCACCTCTATACTCGTCATCCACAGCCACGACTGCCGAGTGCCGCGTCTCCGCCGTGCCTGCGTTGTGTCGCCATCCTGCTCGGTCGTCCGGCAGGCGCAACACACTACTACAGAGTTAAACAAAGATGACGCGACGATCAGAGACGGGTCTTAACACCCGTCAAAAAAACACATGAATTGAGACGGGTTGACATCATAACCGTCTCCACTAGTGTAATCTACGTGATACTCGTCTGTACATGCTGAATACAAGAGACGGGTGCGACATTAGAAACATCTCAAATACACCAGAGTCGTGCGATGCTCAAGCCCGTCTGTGTTAAAAACCAAAACCACAGACGGATTCTTATTACCCGTCTCGATAACAAATATCTAAGACGAGTAGAATATTTGTGACGATGCTTTGTATCAGCCGTCACTACTGTACCAAAGACCTTTGTTGTATATTGTGCGCGGAGTTGCAAAGCGATCTATCGATATCTCGACATGCAGTTTAGATGCGCGTGCGGCTCTGCCAAATATGAATTAATGCTACCTAATAAGCTTGATAGAATCTAAACCACGATTGATTAAATCAATTCTTCTACAAGATGATAACTCCCAGATCGGGAGGCAACAAGCAATTAATTTGAGGGGGCGGGGATACAGTTTATATCAGCTAGAGGAAAATTAAAGTTGCGGAAGCAAAAGCTACACTAGCTTAATTGTATTATTGTTCTTTGTTTTTGGTTTGCTATGATGGTCACCCTCTGCTTTGTGGCCCCGATCATCGATTGAATCACACGCCGGTTCTCATCAGTGATATGCATGTATTGGGTCTCGATCGTTTTTCCAGGCCATTATCAAATTAGTGTTAGGTGCGCCAGAGCTTAAACTCTGCCTTCTTCGTGGAAACGGTGATCCTGCTTTGTTGGACGATCTGGACAGCAAGAAATGACCTCATATTTTCAGGGGGGAGGAAGAAAAGGGGAAAGTTGCAAGAATCCTTTTCAAGGAACTCAATCTGCTCCAGCATAGGCACAAACAAGAGAACAAGAAGATCAGTTTACCTCATGGCCGCAAACTGTGGCTTCCTCAGCTGCCTAGAGCAGATTTTCTTTCTTTCTTTTTTTTTTTCTTAATTTCTCCTAGCGAGTCTGCTTTGCACTGTTCTGTTTTTTTTCTTTTCGTTCTGTTGTTTTCCTATACGAACTCTGCTATTTTGTTTTCTTAATAAAATTTTACTGTAGGGGCCCCGGCCCCTCCAGATCCCTCAAAAATATGATCGACGCTAGCTGCTCGATCTTGAAATGGGAGATCATTACAAAATTTCTACTTTCAACAGGAGCTTGATGCAGCAAGAAATATAAAATAAACAAAAGTGAAGGATGATTATCTATTTCAGTTCAAAAAGTATTGTGCACGATCATTTTAAATTCTGCGCCTACAGACTTCAAGTACCATTTCATAAGGGAGTGCGTTGAGAGAGGTCAGATCATGGTGAAGAGGGGTGTGCATTGATGAACAGAAAGCAGATGTGCTGCCGGCATGCTCTAACACTTCAGTGATCAGTCATTTGATTGGGGTTAGAGAGATCATGGTTGTCAGTCATTTGTTGGCGTGTAATCCTGCCAACACTTACTGACAGTGGGAGCACAGAGCCGGAGAGGGACAAAGAGTGCAGGCGGAAAACATTCAGTTCGAATGGAGAACGCCAGAACAAGGTGATGGTGACCGCGTGTCAGTTTCTGAAGTGTGTGTTTACAGCGTCGTGTATCGTGTGTGTTACCAGTGTTTAATTAGCTCGCGTGTGTGCGCAAGGCTACTGGCATATGTAGTGGGAGTCCTAGGTATGGAGTTAACACACTGTAAGTCGATTAGGCCATTTGTACTCGAACCTATCGAAAGCCAAAAGAGGGGCTGTCAGTTGCCCTGGTGGCAGTTTGCCAGTGTTCTCGTGTGCATTCCGTGTTCACGATCTTTGTGTTAACGTTTGATCCAGCCACAAACAGCGTTTGAGTGTCGGTCTGAACTAAATCAGAGCCGATCAATCTCTCTCACGGAGTCACTCTCAGATCGAATCCATGTCGATCATTCCTGACGGTGATCATGGTACAGACACAGTGGAGAGGAGCACATGGCGGCATTGGCTTTCTATTTGAAAGAGAATCTGATCACCTGGTATTCCCAGAAGCAGAAGACAGTGTCATTGTCCTCCTGTGACTGTGAGACAGAGTTCATGGCAGCTAATAAAGCAGCAGCCAAACAAGCTCTGTGGTTGAGGAACCTGATAAGTGAGATCGCCAAAGAAAAACCTAAGACTGACATGCTCAGAACAACTCTGCAATAGCATTCAAGAAAGAGCCAGCAATCATATAGACTTGAAGTACCATTTCATAAGGAGTGTGTTGAGAGGTCAGATCATGGTGAAGAGGGTGTGCACTGATGAACAGAAAACAGATGTGCGGACCAAGGCAATGCCTGCTCTGAAACTTTCAGTGATGAGGCATTTGAAACAGATGTGCGGACCAAGACAATATAGGGGATCACTGGTTAGCGGTGGTAATCATCCCGAAGTGGAACAAGGTTGTGTACCTTGATTCTGACAGATCAAAACAGCGGGACCATGCGTTGTTGAAATCAGTGATTAACGAGTAAGTGGCTTGATCTGCATTTGCATAATTTATTAGTTGGATACCATACTGATCACATGGTCATGTTGCATGATTGCAGGGCTTTTTGTCTTTCTAATTATAAAAAGAAGCCAGCTAAGGGTGCACTTGCACATGCCACTAAATATGCGGTATTCATAAAATGCTTGTGTAAAGTTAATTCATCTTGTATTGGTTTGGTACCAGTATGCACTGATGCTTATCGTTCTTCTTTTTTGCAAGTGCCACAAGCAACCCAATGATCGCGTTTGTGGTTTCTACACTGCATATCACATGACATTAGCAATTGAGGCAGCAACATGCAAACAATCTTTGGTATGAACTTCTAAGAACTCCTGGAGCTAGAAATGGCTCCTCTCAGTGCTGATTTATTGTCTTAGCTGAATGGATGTGTATGTATGCAAGGATTTTGAGGTGCCAACCAAAACACTGGAGAGAAGTGCGCTGCTTGCAATCCAAGAAGTTATTGCCAAATTCTTGGTGGAACAGGGGGTAAAATCGGCTGTAAAAGGACTATAAGCTGCATTTGCGAACTTTGAGATAGAAATAATCGGCTGCCAATCTTTTGAAGGCGCCAAAAGCACGTTTGCGAACCTGGAGCTAGAACTGTGAGCTCAGTGCTGTTTTCTGTTTTTATGTAAACTTTTTCTGTGTTTTGTAAACGTTTGGCAACCCAGGAGCAAGTTTTCTTGGACGGTGTTCGTTTTATATATCTGAGATGGGGATTCGATCTAATTTTGTGATAGAGACGGGCGACTGACGCAGTGATTCTACTGTTCGTTCGACAGACGGGTATTTACCCATCTGCAGTTCTTTCAGCAGACGGGTATTTACCCGTCTTTACTCCTACTTGAGACGGACCCGTCGCTGCGTGGAGACAGGTGTATATCCGTCTGCTTATCATATACTTGAGACGGGTGTGGTTACCCATCGCAAACAGGTCTGAGACGGACTGCAGAGGTAAAGACGATCGTATTGTTATAGACGGGTATATCCCCATCACTACTTTTGCCCTTATCAGGGACTTGATTTTGAGAACCAGTTTTATCAGTCGCTGAGAGGACTTACCATCCGTCTCAAATTTGAAACTCTGGAGTGGCGACGGACCCGGCGAGCGGGCCTCCCAGCGCGAGCTGCCCCAACATCCGGAGACTGGCGTCAAACTCCTGGAGTCCTGGGCCGCCATCTGCGATGTCTTCTCCACCAAATGTGACGACTGATGACCTAGCTTAGCCCCCTCCCTAAAGTCCCCCGTATCCGCTGTGATTTTTCTTGATTCGATTCACTGACGTGTGCGCGCGTGCTCTTCCGATAGCCCGCAACAAGTGTTTGAGAACCATCATATCATCTTCACGGTCCGGGCCTAAATCACCTCCGTCCTCACTACCTGGTCCGTTACACTCCTCCTTGCTCTGCCATCAGCTGTTAAATCTCTTACCTGACATCCAGTTAAGCTCATCTTTGTTAAAGTTCCTTCCGATTGACTTTGGTCATAGTTTTTTTATTTCATTAATTTGGTACGTATTTCTCAGACTTGATGAGGTTATGTTTTCTGCAAGTAGAAGTAGGCTCTATCCTGAGCCAGCAGCTTGGGGCTTGCTATTCGGAGATTGCATAAGTATTAAGTAGTATCATGCTAATTCAGGATTGGCAAATATTAGTAAGTCTAATGGATGATGCTTATGAAAGTCTTCAGCTAAGGTAGCCTTATCAAAGGAAATTCTGCTCCCAGGTATATAAAACTACATATTGGTTGATAGTGTGCTCCCAGTTTTTTTTCAAAGGAAACTCTGCTCCCAGTTTTTTTCCTTTATTTTGATTTTGAAGAAGCAGTACGACCCTGCTAATTCAACTAAATAAGAAAATATTAAAGACTTGGTTGAAATATTGTGTTTTTTATATCATCATAGCATTGCGGATTTGTGGTTGGTTGAAATAAGCACATTGGCTATATGATAAATGGAATATTCAAATCAGAAGTGCAAGCTATGACTTGACTGTGCAAACTGAATGTCAGTGTGATGTTTTTGCAGTTCACATTTTGTTTTGTCTATTTTGGACAGGTGAAGTAGCAAAATGCTTGCAAAGAGAGGATGGAGTTTAGGATTCATAGTATTGTCACTGCATTTATGAAGCCATTTTCTTTTCCCCTTTGGTGGAGTGATAATAATTGATAACTTTCTTAGCTCTTGAAATGTTTTTTCTTCATAGGATCTTTACTGAACGAACAGGGCCTTAATTAGTGGTTAAAGTGGTAGATTGAAAACAGCCCGATGCAAATAGTTTCATACAAAATAGCATTGGTAGCGAATCATCAATTGTTTATGCTTCAGTATTTTCGCAAAAAATATATTGCTGCAACATACCAGTAACAATGAATCACTATCAAGTGCCTTGCCTTTGTCTCATACACCATCACCTACGTCTGCTCCAGATTAACTTGTGAAAGGACATCAGTCCAATGCTGTAAGTTTGCAAAAAAAAAAAAACATTGGTATGCTAAAGTTAGCACTACTATTTGAGCTCCTATTCTTTCAGTGGTCTTTGGAATTACCTGATGTGACAAGTGGATTCACGATTATTTGTTTGCAGACACCAGCCAAAAAACTGCAGGATTGTTCTTGTCATTGCTAAATGGATCGTTCTAATGACTGCAGGTTTATTCTTATCCCTGGATAGTTCGGGACAGGAAGACAGGCGTATGGGTGTTCGGCCAATCTTATACCACCAGGTATAATGTTACAGTAATATTTAATGAATGATTGTTTGCAAGCTTCTGAAATCAGAGTAGCTGGTACAATCTAAAGAGAAGATGTTTAATGTGTCACTATCTGAAATAAATTAGCATTATGATAACTAACAAGGTGTCAGATCTCAATTTTTATTTAAGCCATTCATATTATTTGATGATAACACATAGGTATTGAAATTGCAATGCACTAGCAATCCTCTTTCTGAATCAAAACATTGCAGCTGTTGTCAGAACTAAAATAAGCATACAATCTGTGTACTGTATCTATGCTCAAATGTTGCTGCGTTTTCCTGAATGTTCTAGTGAGCAATTTATATCTATGATGACAATGAGCTCATGTTTGATTGGGTATGGTTCTAAACTAACTGTCTCAACTGGAAGCTTCAATCCTAATGAAAAAAAGATAGTGTGCAGTGTACTTGATTTGTCTTCCTTTTCCCATTACAATAAACAAGGTGTGCAGTGTGCTTGATTTGTTATTCACAACAGATCAATTTCTTTGTTATATGGATCACAAAAAGCATTATTTTAATCACGCTTCAATCGTATGGAGACTGCATTGTTTCTTTTCTCCGTTTTATTACAAGGAACAAACATATGAGCTCAGTTTGTTTCAGTTCTAATAATATTCAATGGAACGAATCACTTTGTGCCCAGTTTCCAGACTGCATTGTTTCTTTCTTTATCTTTTCTTGGCCAATCTCTGCACATTTTTTTGACCGAAAATGTCTGCACATTATTTGGTCTTGTGTATCATGTCAGGTGCATTTCTTGGAGCACGCATTAGGTAAATTTCTTTGTGCTGATTTGTCAGCCTCTTTTAATGTGCAATTCAATAATAGTCGGATAGCCTTTTACAGGTAGTGTTGATGGACACGTCAAGGCCTACCGGTGATCGGGAACTTTGAGAGACCTTACAAATACACCACATGGAGATGTATAAAGTTATTTATGAATTTGTTGGTGCACGAAATAAATGGATAGAGTTTATGAGCATACGACCCTGCGATCTCTATGGCATGTTAATTTCACAAACTTTGCTTGTTTTGATTAAATATTACTTTAATGTCATTATTTCATTTAACAATATCACTATCTTATTGTGCGATCCGTGTGTTTTATATAAAATTTTGTCATCCCGTAGCAACGCACCGGCATGATACTAGTGCAGTAGTTAAAAATTCAGTATGTCAATTGCCACGTTTTTTTTTTCTTCTATAGTGTCTTTCTATAGCAGTGAGAGGAGAGTAGCAGTAGTTTTCACAAGAGTAAAATCTCGTACAACAACTTCACATATTGGTACAGATCAGTTCAATAATTGGTAAACTGCTCAAATACTGAAGACACTTTTGCTAAGTTTTGTGTGTCGTCTTGAAAGTAGTATGATGGTGGCAGTGGACAGTATAATTCGCCTGGATCTCTAGAGTCCAGACATCCCACAGGTACACAAAAGACGCACATACAGCGCCGCCGTGCAATTACAGTTTGGACCTTATTAACTTATTATAGACTCATAATACTTACTGGATTAGCGAGAGCCTAGAGGTTTCTTTGTTGTTTAAAGGAAATTATTAATCTTATTTGAAGTACACTGATCGTCATGGCGCTCCGCCGGCGGCGGCGGCAGCAGCAGCAGCAACAGGCGGTTTACACTTGTAGACTCCTGTGCATGGGCGGCCGGTGTATGGCTGGTCAGGAGGCACGGAAGGCGTGCCGCCGGGGATCAAGCCTCCAAAGCTCACCTCCCCTAGCGCTCTCCCTGTACGCACACCACAAGGCAGCCAGTTAGTGCTCTCCCTGCACATGCATGCGGAAACATAGAAGGTGCACCTACCTGCGGCCACGTGGACAACATCCATGGTAGAGACCACGAGGAACGCCATCAGGAATCAGGAACACCATGCAAAGCTGCTGCTGCCTTCCCATCTTCTCTCTGCTTCCTGATCGATTTCCTCTGCTCTCGATGGCCTCCAGCTCTGCGGAACGATGGGCGCTCTTCATGCCCTCCTGCCCTTCAGATCTTCCCCAAGGCGTGGACCCTGAGTCAACCCCAAAACAACACGTATTTTCTTCTTTTTTTCCGACCTTACTGTTTCAGCGACCCCTCCTCTTTGGCCAGATATGCAGCTCGCCACCTAACCTCACTTGCTTCCAAGTCAACTAGTCAAGGAGAGCGACGCTGTTGTTGTCAGCCCCATCGGTCCATATTGGTGGCGTGACTAGCTGGAGACTCACAATGTTTTACATTATCGGTATTTTTTAGCTACGAGTGCTGACAGAAAATATGGACATAAATCTAAGGTGATAAGAAAGTAATAGCTAAAGTTAAGTAAAAAAAATATTTATTTCTAGAGAAAATCACGTGGAACGTGTTCAAACCGTTTGACATAAAATCAACACAGAATAGTATAGAGATTTTGAGGATATAACACTCTGGAGCTCCGTGCGCTGCCGATAGAGCATGAGCGGCGATGGTTTGGAAAGGAAGAGGATCGCTGACAATATAGGATTCTTCCCCACTCTGCTTTCGGCTGGCGCGGCGTTTGTGAGCTGAAATTAGCGTAGGTCAAAATCGAACTAACAAATAGTTTGATGCTACTTTGTCCCGTTCGCTTAAACTTATCAGTCCTATTTATCAATAGTTGTACAACGTTTTTCTTTCACAAGGAATCATCAAAAGCAAGGGTGCGTGAGAATAGTCGGCACGTGGTTTACGGTATGTGGCCTCCGGATTCCAGAGCGACGTGGAATCCATAGCTGCATTATTCACCATAATAAGATCAACACAGTTGTTTTGATTTTGATATTACGCTCAGGTAACCTTCGAAAATATTCCGCTCGGGTGCAAAACAAGCACACACTTGCCAGTTCTGGTGAGTCATCTAAATTTCACGACCAGCCTGTTGAATAAGAAGACAATTTCGCAATTAATTTCAAAACATAAATCATAGCAACCTTAATACTAGTACATAAATCTCTGACATAATAATAGAGTCGAATGGCAAGTGCCAGAGGAACGAGAGCAACTAGTAAACGTGACGACGGTACACGTCAGCGTTTCATTTGGATGAGATCGCAAGCAGTCACACACAAATACGCTTCTTGAGAACTTTATTCATCCTCTCTTGGTTGCAACTTGCAAGGTCGAGCAGTTCCGAACACCTATGTCATTGTAAAGCTTTTCATTTCATTTTACACAAGTGGCTTTCTTCCGGAGACACAGGAACACATGATCACTTTTGAGATCAATATAGAGATGTCAATTTAGTATGTCAATTTCCACATTTATTCCCCTTTAGTGTCTTTTTGTAGCAGCGGGAGGAGGGTAGCTTTCACAAGAGTAAACTAAATCTCATACAAGAAATTGACATGATGGTACGGATCACTTCAATAATTTGTATAAACTGCTCAAATACTGAAGAAATTTTTGCTAAGTTTTGTATGTCTTGAAAATAGTATGGTGGCAGTGGAGAGTATAATTCGCCTTCATCTCCGGAGTCCAGACACTGCAGGCTTATTAACATCCCACGGGTACACAAATGACGCACTTACATCTCCATCACGTACATGCACACACAGCTTAGTATCTGGATCTTATTATCAAATTATTAAAGACTCATACTAACTGGATTAGCTAGAGCCTAGAGGCGTCTTGTTGTTCAAAGGAAATTATTAATCTTATTCGAAGCACACTGATCATCATGGCGCTCCGCCGGCGCCTGCGGCAGCAGCAGGCGGATTACACCCGTAGATTCTTCGGCATGGGCGAGTGTATGGCTGGCCACGAGGCACGGCAGGCGTGCTGCCGGGGACCAAGGCTCCGCCTCCGTAGCTCCCAAGCGCTCTCCCTGTACGCACAACACAAGCAGCCAGTAAGCACTGTACTCTTTTTTTTTCCCCGAAAGTTCTGTACTTTGTGCAATCAAAGTGTGCAGCGAGTAATTAAGCGGTGGTACGTGGCAGTAGCTATTGTGTGTGTGGTTGGAGGAAACATACTGTAGAAGGTGCACCTACCTGCGGCCACGTGGACAACATCCATGGTAGAGACGACGAGGAACGCCATCAGGAACACCATGCAAAGCTGCTGCTGCCTCCCCATCGATTTCCTCTGCTTTTATTCTACTTTCTCTCGATGGTCTCAGCTCTGCGGACACCTCACTGCGCTTTTATACAGAAAGCAGAGATGAGCCCGGCAACCCGCCCTCCCCTTCGGATCTTCGCCAAGGCGTGGACCCTGAGTCAACCCCAATCCCCAAATCAACAGCATGTATTCTTTTTTCTTTTTCTTCCCGACGTTACTGTTTCAGATATGCAAGCGCCTCGCTTGCTTCCAGGTCAGTCAGTCAAGGAGAGCGACGCTGTTGTTGTCAGCCCCATCGGTCCATATGGGTGGAGTAACTAGTTGCAGACTCACAATGTTTTACATTATCGATATTTTTTAGCTACGAGTGGTCACTGATAGAAATATGGAAACAACTTTGGAGCTACTCCCTCTGTTCTAAATTGATTGTTATTTTCGATTTTCATGTCACAACTTTGATTCAATTTGTATAAAACTAGAACATCAGACGTCCGTTGGGCGCCCTACCATGACCACAGGAACATAAAAGATCTAGCATGTAGCAATCACTGATCAAACAAAAGACAAAGAAATATCTATACATAACCTATAAAAAGCGAGGCGCCGGCACGGGTCCCTCCAAAACACAGGTTCTCGTTACCGGAACAGTGGTTATGAACGGTAAACCCGTAAGCAACAACACCGGGTATGTAAACAGTAATACCTGGTAAAACAATAAAAATCCGTTAGAAACAGTACCAAACCAGCTATAACCAGTATATGCCTGTTATGGAACAGTACCAACCCGATAACAAATAGTGTCGGGTTCAACGAATAGTGCCAATCCGGTAAGGAACAGTGACGGTCTTCTTCATAACGGGTTCCAACAAAAAAAAACCCGTGCCCGCTAGTATAACCTGATATAGGCACATCCTACACCATCCTAAAATGACAAATTAGAAGAGGCACAGAAAACCTCATAGAAGTTACCCCGTTCCACAACAAAAGGCATGAAGCATATTTACACTAATAACGCAAACAACTCCATCTTAGAGTCAACTGCCCATTGTCATAGACATCTTCCGAGTAGCATAACACCATGCATTATACCGTCTCATTCCACAACATGTTGATCTGCTAGGTCTATTATAGCGCAAGTTCTGCTAGGCGCGCGCCTAAGTGCGACTAATCGCTAATCGGAGGGTGTCCGCCTCGCCTATGGGGGGGGTAGGCGGACCCCTAGGCAGCGGCGCTGATGGGGGTGGAGGAGCTCCAAGGAATCCAGGTTCAAGACAGATTGCTGAGTCATGGATCTTTCTTGCCTGCAAGAGATGCATTGATGTTTATATTAGACAACTGACAAATGGGGTCATCATTGAAGAACATGGGGTCATCATTGAAGAACATCTTACTCTTACAAAGTCAAATTGCAATAAAAATGTCCATTTGAAGAGAAGGATGAGTCCATTTCAATAAAGACACACTAAGTTAGCTCAGGTTAAGCACATACGTTTGTTATGTGAAGGTTTTTTAATACCAAAGTACACATGGATTACACACACATATAACTAACAACCTAAATAACAGCAAAGGTAGAATATTTGAAAAATAATGACCAGTATTTTCTCATACAATGCAGGAGAGCTGATTAAAAAAATTCCACTAAAAAGCATCAATGATACATCATCTTTGTAAACACAACAATTCCAAAGAGAACAAATGTCGAGTAGGCACCATTTTTTTTGTGATTTGTTTCTGTTTCTTTAGTTGTAAAAAAACGATCACAAAAGAAAGTGCAAGCCATGTGGTTTCCTAGCGGATTGATTAACCGAATATGTTAATGCCATATATGCATCTCAAAGGAGGGGTATAAAGAAATCAAAAGGGAGAATAAATAAAACATACATATGTTTTCGTAGGGGTGCATGCCTTCAAATTGATAACACAAGTTTACCATGAAGTGCTCACATATAATTATTTGCCACATTGATTGTATGATTGAACTGAAAGAAGCTGCATTTTCAGTAATCAAAACTAAAACAGATTTATTCATCTATCATTATGTAATTTCTTAACCATCTATTTTTACCTCAGTATGGCAAAATTATGTCAAATCATCATAACAGGACATAAAACTTTCTAATATCCTGATTTGCTCCCAACCAAGCAATGAAAAATATAGAACACGTGGAATGACATAGTCCGAATTTGGATTAAAAAAAGATTAAAAAAAGGCAATATTCATATTCACTGCATTGTGGTAATCAGGATATCAGATACTAAAAGTCAGTTGCAGTGCATCCATGAAAACATGATAAGTGCAGAGAAAGGGGATGACATCAAGCATTGAAACAAGCGACAAATCTGGATCACTTGGCTCAATTGATAAGTATGCTTAAGTATTTAGCGAAATACTAATAACAGTTTTCTTATTTCATAAATGACAAAACCAAAGAAAATATATTTATATTTTAACATAGATTCTTGCACAACCAAGAACAAATTAAAGCCCTAATGTCGTCTCGGACATTTCTGAAGCCTTTTGATTATGTCCAGGTCAATGATAAATCTACTATATAATTGTATACTCCACATCACAATAAACCTTCCACTACCGGAATGACAAGAACTAAAAGTCAGAAGAGAGAAATTAATAGACTAAAAAATGCATAACAAAAGAACTTTTTGTGCAGTATTTCGTCCAACTTTAGCAACTGGCATATATTTTTGGACAGCTAAAGGCGAAAGGAGCTAATTCATGCTTTTGTGAAACGTTTGCACACTGCACTCTAAATTCAAAATATTTCTGAGAGTGAAGTGCTAGCCACTTCAAGCAAATAATTTTGGATTTCACCGGCTTTTGTGACAGGCTAATCATGCCTCTGCAATTTGTCCTACATAAAGTAGGACACACAACAGTACAACACACCTGAGTAGAAATTACCACCGTGAACTCTGTTGGCATGCGAAATTGATCCGCGCAACAACACGATAACTATCGTGCTTTCGCGACGACGAGCGATTGCTTTCCAAGCAAAGCAACAAAGGATCCTCGCTTTCGTGGAGGAGAGCCGACCGTTTTTCAGCGCAAAACGGCAAAGGTCAACCAATCCCTAGGGAAGCTAGGGCTCGGCAAGAACTAGTACGAGAAAAAGTAGAACACAAATAATAGATGTATTTTTGTGTGTCGATTGATCAGAGCAATCGACCGTGCCCCATACGAAGTATATATAGGGTGCCTGGTCTACGGCAATAGAGAAGTCCAATACATATACGTATACAAGACAAATTATCCCTTGCACAAGCCTAATAATAGAATATTCCTATCCTAACCGATCTGGCCATGCGTACGTATCTGATATATCTCCTTTTTCGTTTACTTCTTCGCTGAAATCTCCCTTGCTTGCTTTCTCCAATACGTAGGCTCTGGCTTCCATCAGAATGACGCTTGCCTGCACATGTATATATGCATATATTTCTGATCGTGCTCCTTCACAAGCGATGTGCTCTCTCTTCTGTGTTGGCTCCTACAGCTTGATGCCAAACACCGAACGCCAACAACCAGGACTCGCCAATCAAGAATATCTTTTTGCTCCTCCTGCATGCTGCCGTTAGACTGGCTAACAAATTGACCAGAACACATGTCATCAACCGATTCATTTTATCCAAACATTAAATCAGCAACAGAAATACTTGTAATAGCCCAAGAACATAACACTGCCAAATTATGCTATCAAACACATGCCCCCCTATTTTCGGTACAATTGCATTTATCGAAAATACTAAGAATCAATGTTTTACCTCAGGACGATGCCTGCAGCTCCATCAACCATATTGCTCAGGATGATGTCCAGATAACACATCGGCCAAATATATATTTTGCTCAGGGCGATGCTCAAAGAAACACATCGGCCAAATATTGTACTCAGGGCGATATTTAAAGAAACATATCGGCCATAACACTATCAAGCCTCCTGCCAAATGTTAGGATAGTACTTCTTCAGATATTTTCCATTCAACACTTTATTCAATCTCTCTCCCTGCAAAGATTTCACAAAATATGAATTTCCAGGAACAATCTCTACAACTTTATATGGTCCTTCCCAACTCGGCGACCATTTGCTGAATTTACTATCTTTAGTTCCTAGAGGCAAAATCGTTTTCCATACTAAATCTCCTATCTGAAACGATTTCTCCCTAACTCTTTTATTATAGGCCTTAGCTAGCCTCAATTTCTCCTTTTCAATTTCATGTAAGGCCTTTAATCTCTCTTCTGAAACCTCATCTATTCTATCCATCATCAGATTACTATAGTCTACAGCCGACAAACCATTTTGTCTAGCTACTCTAAGAGCTTGTAAATTAATCTCTACAGGTAGCACAGCTTCCTTTCCATACACTAACTCATACGGTGTCACTTGGGTTGCTCCATGCTTAGATATCCGATGAGCCCACAAAGCTTCCGAAAGCACCTCATGCCACCTTCTCGGATGCTCTTCAATCTTTTTCTTTATAAGCTTAATCAAAGTCTTATTTCTAGATTCGGCCTGTCCATTAGCTTGAGCATAATAAGGCGACGAATTTAACAACTTAATTCTAAAAGATTCGGCAAACTCACGAATTTGGTGAGACATAAAAGAAGCACCTTGATCAGAAGTCAAAGTCTGAGGAGTACCCAATCTATGAATAATATGCTCCAACATAAAATTAATCACTTCTTTATGCCTGGAGCACTAGAGGGCTGGACAGATATCTCTTTATATTATTGAAAGCATCACGCTGTTCTACCCCCCCATGTAAATTCGGCTTCATGCTTTAGCCGAAGTAAAGGGATAAACGATTCAATTTTCCCTGCAAGGTTAGATATGAATCATCTCAAGTAATTAATCTTTCCTAATAACTTTTGCACATCCCTTTTACAAGTAGGCTCTTTTAATTTTTTGATCGACTCTACACTCTTAGGATCAATTTCTATGCCATTCTCATGAATTATGAAACTTAAGAACTTACCAGCCGACACACCAAAAGCACATTTGAGTGGATTCATTTTTAACCCATACCGGCGCGTTCTCTCAAAGGCTAATCGCAAATCGGCTAGATGATGATCAAACCCATCCAATTTAACGACAATATCATCAATATATATTCTAATATAATGCCCAAGAGATCATGAAAAATTAAATTCATAGCACGCTGATATGTAGCGCCGGCATTTTTCAACCCAAATGTCATAACGACCCATTCAAATAAACCAACAAAGCCGGGGCAATGAAAAGCAGTCTTAGACATGTCTTCTTCGGCCATAAAGATTTGGTTATAACCGGCATTGCCATCTAAGAAACTAATCACTTTATGAATAGAAGCATCATTAATTAACATGTCGGCTATAGGCATAGGATATTCATCTTTGAGAGTAGCCTTATTCAAATATCTAAAATCAATGCATACTCTAATCTTTCCTGTGCTTTTCTTTTCAACAGGTATAATATTAGAAATCCATTCAGCATACCTACTTGGCCGAATAAACCCAGCTTTCAACAACCGATCAACCTCTTCTTTGATGCAGTCATACAAATTAGAATTAAAACGCCTAGGAGGTTGTTTATGCGGCCTAAAACCAGATTTAATAGGTAGCTTATGCTCAACTAAATCTCTACTCAGACCAGGCATCTCGGTATAATTCCAAGCAAAGCAATCAACAAATTCTTTAAGTAATGCACATACCTTGGTTTTCTGATCGACCTCCATATTTGCATTGATAAAAGTAGGTCTGCGAACACTTCCATCACCAATATCAATTTCCTGAAGTGGATCAGCTGATGAGAACCCCTGTCCAAGCTTCTCCACGTCACCAAAATCTTCAATAGTTTCATGCATATCGTTCTTACCGGAACGATATTCCTCGGTATGCCTCTGCAACCATTTTATACTATCTTCTTTATTCATCGTTCACAGAGATAAATCATTGAGCCGAGCTATGCAGGCCAGCTGTACTTTTACAGGAACAAAACCACCCTTATCAATAGCAAGATAATCATAATCTGATAAGTCCCTTCCTGTCAAACACCGCATCTCACCATGTTGCCAATCAATAGGAGCATCAGTTAAAGCAATACAGGCTGAATCATCTGCTTCGATCACCTCCATGTCATCTCCAACCCACTGGATTACACACTGATGTAGAGTAGAAGGGATGCAGCAATTCGCATGTATCCAATCACGTCCCAAAATAACATTATATCGCCCTTTTACATCAACAACAAAAAATGCAGTCGGTACAGTTTTGCTTCCGACTGTAAGCTCCATAGCAATAACACCTTTGGCTTCAGATAGCTCTCCTGTGAATCCACTAAGCCCCATGCTGGTCTTTATCAGCTCGCTTTCTTTTCGGCCCAATTTAGTAAAAACCGAAAAAAGCATGACATTAACCCCAGCGCCACCATCAACAAGCATGCGACCAACAGGCTTACCATTAATATGTCCTTTGATGTACAGAGGCTTCAAGTGCATCTCAGGCTTTTCTGGTCTCTCAAATATAGCTTTCTTGGGGCCAAGAACAAGCTCTGCAATTTCAACTTCAGGTGCGCGAAATTCAGCAGGCAAAGCAAACACCATATTAAGATCCATAGCAGCAGGCGTGTCATCTTTGCACTAAGTCCTCATCAAAAATCATATCATCCAGAGCAGCAAGTGTATCAATGTCATCTTTGTTCTCTGAATTTTCATCAATATATGCATCATCGTCCCCAGATTTATTCTCCTCCATGGTGATGCGCTTTTCCTTCCAAGTCATCTTGGGAGGCACCATTGGCCTTTCTTCATTAAACCATTCATCACGATGCTTCTCAGCTTGCTCCTCCATAATTTGTAATACTCGCAGCCGCTGCACTCTTCGTTTCTGCGTATGTGTGAGTCCTCTCGGGCACCACTGAGGCTTCGGCTTAGTTCCTGAAGCAACTGATCCGAACCTGCTGCCCCCCAAGTTCCTTGGTCTGTGCTGAAACGTTGTTGCTCGCGACTTAAACATAGAGCTTCTTGAATAAGCATTATTCCGCTGCACCGGATTCTGAATATTCAGATTCCTATTAGCATGATGCAGGCCCGTTGCAGCTCTACCACTACCATTTGCTGAACTGTGATGCTGATACACACTTTTAGAAACTCCTGTCTTGCTACTTTGCACGTTCATTTTATCAATTACTTGAGCCGTGCTAGTAACTGCAGCTAGTGCTTCCTCGAAACTAGCAACTTCTTTCTGTTCTGAACCAAATCCTGATCCAATAACCATTTTCCCATCATATGCAGCATCCGATTCAGGTCTCTTGATTACCATAGTGCCTATTTGCAAACCAACACTAGAATCATTTACATCATTTGCCGGTTGATAAGTTTCAGCCACGTCATGCAAATCTGAATTATTAGTGTGACCTCCAGGCTTGACCGGCATCCATACAGCTTTGCTCCCACCAACAAAATTCTTGTTGCGAGTATTGTACCTTGGTGGACTTGCAGGTCCTCTCCCTTTGGATGAACTAGCTTGGGCCTCCCAATGTTGATTAACAATTCCCGAAGCTGAGTTCTCGCGACCACCATGCACCATAATGGCATTATTCGCCCTGACCTCCTGATTGAACCTAGGTCTTTTGCCATAACCATGCTGTCCATACATATAACCTGGAGCCACCCATCCTGGTTGATAAAAAACATTCTGGCCCAGTAGGATATGGTGCCCAAAGATTAAAACTATAGGGAGGAACTTGTGGATACATTGGAGGTGCACATCCCCAGAACGCTGGCCCCATTGAAAACTGCGGTGGATGAGCATATGAATTTTCTTGTCTGTAAGCATGACCACCAAAACCATGTCCAGATGGAGATCTAGGACGCTTAGAACCTCCCAGCCGATTATGCACATTGTTGGCCTTCTTTGACACATATTTGTCCAACAAGCAGCTAACTGTCGGCTTAAACTTTGGAACCCGTTTCTTCCCTTCATTTACTTTCCACACTCCCTCTTTTGGATTCTTTGGCTTAATCATCTTCGGAGCAACTTCATCATTAATAATAACATTTTTTCCTTTAGTAGATTCGGCCTGATCTGACCGAATAAGCACCTTCTTGTTCTCGAAATTAATCATATTAACAGGGAAGGGTTCAGTATCGAGCTTCATCCTAGTACCTTCTGTAAATATCAATCATCCGTCATTAATGGCCGATTGCACCTGTCGACGAAACACGTTACAATCATTAGTAGCATGAGAAAATGAATTGTGCCATTTACAGTATGCTCTTTTAGCCAATTCTTCTGGAGGCGGAATTACATGACCTCCCTTTATTCTAATCAGGTTCCCTTGCAGTAAGATATCAAAATTTTTGTCACACTTGCTAATATCAAAAGTATATTTAATTTCCTCTCTTCTAGCAGGTGTGGGTTTCAAAGCAGTACATGCAAAAGGTTTTGACTTAGGCGCCTGCACCCATTCAGCTATGCATACTTCAACATCATCATCACTAGCCGAATCACTATCGTAGCCTACAACATTAACCGGAGGTTTTTCTCTATCATTGCTTTTATTTGTTGGGAATATGCCCTAGAGCTAATCATATAGATGATGATATTTCGATTGTATCTATGCACTAAAGACAACTTGTATTGATTAGCAATTATGTGAATTATTTTGTGAAACTCTTTACTTGCATGGTTATTCTAAAGTTGTTCCTGGTCTACGTTCTTGTGAGAACACACTTGAATATTAGACCAGCACATGTATTAGTTGATGGATATGTTTCATAAGTCATGGACATAGAGATATCAAACTAATAATGTGGGCACATATGAGACATGTAGGCTGGACTGACCCGACATGAGAAAGTCTCTATTCACGTCATGTACGTTATGTCCTTAGACCTAAAATTGTGGTATGTACTCAAGATGTGAAACAGTCTACTTAGGGACTATCAAACATTGCTCCATAACTGGGTAGTTATAAAGGTGGTCTTCGGGTGGTCGGGAAGCATGCTATGAGACATAGACAATCAAGATAGAATTTGCCCCTCTCTACGCGAGAGAGATATCACTAGATCACTCAAGTAATTAGATCAACAAATGTATGGCCGTGCTTGGGTTAAGTGTTAACTTACGAGTTGAACCATATATCGAGTGACAAAGGGAATAACTTGTATGTGGTCGAAGTGGTTCGTCTGATATGATCTTTGCGTGCACATAGGAGTTGTCACGCCTTGCTAGAGGCCGTTGTCAACTATTGGGCGAGTAGGAGTACTCGGCCCATGTCAATGTGTGCGTGAACCTATAGGGTCGCACGCTTAAGGGGCTGAAAGCCTAGCTCGGGTTAGACCCGATTAGACAAGGCTTAGGGTTACTAATGGGCCTCCAATCGTGAGCTCATTGAGGATGCCTATATAAGCAAGGGGTAGAGGCGCGGTCAGAGTTACACACGCCTTTGGCAGCCGCCATCGCCCTCCCCACGCTCGCGCCTTCTGCTCCTCGCGGACCTAGCAGTCCGGAGGCGCATCGCTTCTTCCCTGCACGTGTGGGATTCCTCGGAGGTGCTGCATCTGGAGCACTGGGACGAACCACGCGAGAGGATTGAGGTGACGGACGATCACGCAACTGCACTACCTGCTGCCACGCGTACGACTACATCGAGTCGTCTTCCGCTGCACCTGCGCGTCTAGTGGTAATCCCGTAACCTATAACTAGCAGTAGATCCTGGTTTATGAGGTCAAAAAATTTTATTTTCTGGCTAGCGTAGCACCCTCATAACCCTTCATTATTATTATCCCTAAACCGGCCATATTGTTTAGCGTCTTTAGCACGGTTTTCTTGCGCCAAAGCCTTTTGTAAAACCTGATGAAGATCTGAAAATTCTTGCCCTCTAACCTTTCTTTGATATAAGGAAGCAAAGCTGAAAAAGCAAGATGGGCTAAATCCTTTTCAGAAATAGTCAAGCTAAACACCGATTTCTAACCTCTCTAAAGCGTCAAAAGAATTCAGTAACCAATTCACCATACTTATGTTTAACCATTATCAAATCGGTAAGCCTAAGCTCAGTTTCACCACTATAAATGTATTCATGAAATTTTTCTTCTAATTGAGCCCAAGTTGCAATGGATTTAGGAGCAAGTGATGAAAACCAAGTAAATGCAGTACTAGATAATGATAAAGGAAACAATTTCAATTTATAAGCATCTGATGGTCCAACTTTAGTGATCTGTGCTAGAAATTGTCCTATATGCTCAAAAGTAGACCTACCATCTTCCCCCGTAAATTTAGCAAAATCTGGAATTTTAAAACCACGTGGTTATGGTGTTGAATCAACATATTCAAGATACGGTTTTTGATATGCACGAGCTTTACCTTTAGGTTCTAAACCAAATTCTCTAAGAGCATTAGCAATTTGGTCTTTAAAATCTTGAGATGGCTTAGAAGAACTACTTTGTGGCATGGGTGTATAATTATGTGGCTGTGACTCCGGCAAAAAAGTTTGAGCATGTGGCACGTGCTGCGGAGTTATATTAGGATACACATTTGGTACCGGCCCATAGGGAAGCCCGGTACTCATAGACGTCAAAGATGGAGCAGTATATGATGCCGTCCGATAATAGGGTTGTTGCAAATTAAAATTCACAACTCGGTTGCCAAACTGCGAAACCGAAGATACAACAGTAGAGTTAGTAGCACTAGGAGCAAAATTAGGCACAAAATTATTGGCCGAATTGCTAACATAATTCGGGCCACTTTGATTGTCATCTAATGTGATATTGGGCTGCACAGTACTAGCCGATGCATTAGCTGCAAAAGTGGAATTCGACAATTCTGCCGAATTAGTATTTTCAAGAAACATAGGCTGTTTTTTAAGATGTTCATTCCCAATTTGTATCACCGCTGAACGAACTTGTCGAGGTAAATTATTCATGACATCTTGATTAAATTGTGATTTAAACTCATCAAATCTACCAAACAAAGAATCGTTCATATTACGTGTCAGATGTTCCATCTGTTGACCATATTTACTAGCTACCGATGCATCAATTAGATGACTAAGCTCTTCAATAGAAAGTGGATAACTTACCTCGGTGCTAGGTGAAGCGTTAGATGCTGGTATAGCTACCTTGTTGATGACGCCGTTCCTCGTCTTCTGGAAGCCTGCTAGCCTTCTTTGCAAACTCAACAACCTCTCTGCCTCGAGATCCCGTTCAATCTCCTGCCGATCTTCTTCAGATAGATCTTCGAGCGTGACGGCGATGATATTGTCGGAGTTGATCTGGCTATTGTCCTTGGGTTCCATGGGGTGTTTCTTCTTCTTACTATTCTTCCCCAGCGGAGTCGCCAATTGTGTTGGCATGCGAAATTGATCCGCGCAACAACACGATAACTATCGTGCTTTCGCGACGACGAGCGATTGCTTTCTAAGCAAAGCAACAAAGGATCCTCGCTTTCGTAGAGGAGAGCCGACCGTTTTTCAGCGCAAAACGGCAAAGATCAACCAATCCCTAGGAAAGCTAGGGCTCGGCGAGAACTAGTACGAGAAAAAGTAGAACGCAAATAATAGATGTATTTTTGTGTGTCGATTTATCAGAGCAATCGGCCGTGCCCCATACAAAGTATATATAGGGTGCCTGGTCTACGGCAATAGAGAAGTCCAATACATATACGTATACAAGACAAATTATCCCTTGCACAAGCCTAATAATAGAATATTCCTAATCCTAACCGATCTGGCCATGCGTACGTATCTGATATATCTCCTTTTTCGTTTACTTCTTCGCTGAAATCTCCCTTGCTTGCTTTCTCCAATACGTAGGCTCTGGCTTCCATCAGAATGACGCTTGCCTGCACATGTATATATGCATATATTTCTGATCGTTCTCCTTCGCAAGCGATGTGCTCTCTCTTCTATGTTGGCTCCTACAGCTTGATGCCAAACGCCGAACGCCAGCAGCCGGGACTCGCCAATCAAGAATATCTTTTTGCTCCTCCTGTATGCTGTCGTTAGACTGGCTAACAAATTGACCAGAACACGTGTCATCAACCGATTCATTTTACCCAAACATTAAATCGGCAATAGAAATACTTGTAATAGCCCAAGAATATGACACTGCCAAATTATGCTATCAACAAACTCTACAAATACTGAATGATTAATCTGTATTAGACTCCTTGAAAATCTTGAGCATGGAACAATTCTAGTTCACTTGACCCTAGGCCTAAACATTCTCATAGCAATCTCATTATCTAGATTTGCAAAATCATAGTTATACGGATCAAATATCAGAGGATGCAAAAAATATGACTTGCATGTCGATCTAAAATAAGCAACAATTCCTTGCTCGCCCAAAAGCACTGGGAGCCACACATTCGGTGGGGAGTAAGTACATTTAGGCCTTTTTAGATACCCAATTTTGGGTCCAAAATTCACTATGCAGAATTTCTATTCCCCGTCACATCAAAATGTCAGCACATATATGAAGTACTAAATATAGATGAAATAAAAAACTAATTACACAGTTTTGTTGTATTTTGCGAGACGAACATTTTAAACCTAATTAATCAATGTTTGGACAATTATTATCAAATAAAAACAAAATTACTACAGTGTGATAGGACATTTACTATGCAGATTTTGTATCCAAAATTGGGTATCTAAACAAGGCCTTAGCTAACGATGACACTCGATCTCCACATTTATGGAAGCGAGCACCATCGCGGGAACCAGGAGCAGCTACGGGAGAAGAAATCTGATGCCCACCTCGAGAAAGCACATCACGGTGCGCGGATCTAGAGTTGGGAACTATATCATGGGGCAACCAATAACGGATCGTCTCTGAGGGCATGAAAGCAGACAAACGGTAGGAGAGCGAAAGGGGTCGGATCTTACCGCCGCGTTGCCGTACTTCCACGTGTGTGTGTGGGTGTGGGGTGGGGTGGGGGGCGCGGGGGCCTCCCACTCGGTTGGGCGGAAGGACACCCCGTAAGCCGTAAACCAGCCACATTTTCGGTACGATAGTAAAAACCTGTCCAAAACCACGTTTAGGAGCTTCGAACAAAATAGATCTACAGATATCCATTGTCGTGAGATTTGAGATCTAAACTTGTTTTTTAAAAAAATCATATGACAATAGTAAATTTTAGTCACATATATACTGGGGCTTCGTAGGGGTGTTATACACGTTAAATGAGACGTCACATCAGCAGTTTGGGTATTTTTACGTGAAACAATGCGCAGAGAGAATGAGATCTATGAGTACAGAATGAGATCGTTTCGTTCCCACGACCCTACGAGGGCGACGTTTCCAGCGCCGTGAAACTCAACCGAAACTGCCACTGAGAGCGGGCGTCTGGTTTCATGATGCGGCTGAGAAGGGGGCGCACGCTGCAGCGAGGCCGACACCGTCGTTTGGGCGAGCTCGCGGTGCGGCTGGGCGAAGAGGGAAGTAGGAACGGGCTCCGCCGACGCGACCTTTGCCGCGAACTCCGCCAAGCCGCGGGCGATTCGCCGCTGGTGACCGCGCGGTAGGGAGGAGCCGGTCCGCCTAGGATTCGATGGTGCCGGAGAGGAAGGCGAGCGCGGGAGGTCGCTGCCAGAGAGGAAGGCGGGCGCCGCCGGGCCGCAGGGAGAGCTCCGCAAAAGCCGGTGCGGCCCCGCCGGGCGCCGCGGTCGCGAGCTCCGCCCGGCCCTCGTCCACGTCTGCCTCCAGACCGGCCGCAAGCACTCCGTCGGGCCCTTCACCAAGGATATGGCGCGCATGATCTTGGTCGTCGTGGATCCGTTTGTCAAGAACGGTGCCTTCAATTGTAGCAACGGAGATCTCTTCAAGTGGAAGCCACGTATACGAACGGTAGGCCAAGAACGAGGCCTTCAACTGCTGGCTACGAAGGGGAGGATCGAGAACAGGTTCAGACTCAAGGACGCCATGGTCAGGAAGGAAGCCGTCTGGGCGGAGATTTTCATAGAGAACGATCTGCAGTTGGACGTCGAACTCCAGCGCACAGCCTCCTCGGTCTGCAGTTGGACGTCGAACTCCAGCGCCTTCCGTGCCGCGGCAGCGGCTCCGCGGGAGACAGCGGCAGGAGAGGACCGCGGTGGCGGCGAGCACGGTCGCGCGCTCCGACTGCCGTGGACGCCTTGCCAGTGGCGGGGAAAGAGAGAACAGAGCCGATGCAATGTTGCATTGTTCAGACTTCGTGGGGAAGAACAGAGCAGGGGGGAAGAAGGAAAGAGATAGAGGGGTGGGCCCATAAAAACTAAAATAACATATGAAACTGTACAATAAAAACATGCACCGTGAGAGAGACTTATTTTATATTAAGTTTAATGTCTTGGAAATAGTGACGGTGAAACCCTCCGTTAAAACTGGACTAATAGTACGAAAGTTGCCTCGTAACCTCTACGCTACCATCTTGCCATGTGTCCTCGACTCGGCTCTTCGCGAGTCGTCGATCCCCAACGCCTCCCGACTCCCGTCGTCGCCGCCCACACTGGCCCCTCACCCGCGCCCGTACCGCCCCAAGCCGATGCGTTTACACCCCCGCCCGCACCGCGGTCGCCGGACTCTTACTGGCGCCGGGGCCGCCGCGAGCACACCACCGCCCTCGCCGGGCCCCCCTGGCATGGCGCGTGGCCGCGTGCGAGATTCCGCCCCCGCTGCTCTAGGGACACATTGGGCCTGGTGCGTGCGGGCTCCGCCGTCGCCAGCCAGGTGCAAAGCAGACGCGCGGGCACCAGCGATCAACGTGAATATGGCCTGGACTCGGATCAGGCAGCTATCGTTTCGCTATGAACAACGCCCACCACATGTTCCATAAAATGCCAGGAGGAGGAAAGAGCCGCGCGCGTAGTTGCGACGCAACGGCGAAGTGATGGGCTGCAGATTTGGTCCACTACTCCACTAGCCCGTGCAGCGCAAGGCCTTTCACATGCCATTCCACCTCGATACTACGCAAATAGTGCCCCCGGATTTGTTGTACCCATCCCGCCCGGGCCGAGCTGAAACATCCTTAATTTTTCACGAAGGGAAAATACACAGAATGAAGGATATAATGATAGCCCAGGAGGTCAAATCATCAATTATCTGATAACAGTTGATTACAAAGCCATACATCGAATAAAAGAATACAATAGAGGGGTTTACATAATTTATTACACCGCCACATGATGGAACCATCAGAGTATGTAGCATTTCAGAATAGCTATGAAAGTAGACGGGATATCGCAGAAGCGTCATCTTGCACCATCTTGAGTGTAGTCACAAGACCATCTAATTCTTTCGTCCTTCAGGGGCGTCAACAAGCCATCATCTAAACCTGAATCCAAATTTTTAGTACGTTTTGTATTGGCCACATCTCTCACCCTATGCTTTGCTTTTGCTATGTAGTTTTTGGTGGATGCAAAGGATATAATCCAAAGAGGCCTAATATATGGCTGTGGTTTCCTATGCAAGTAGTGACCGATATTATAAATATCATTCATCAAGTTTTAACCCATCTCATCCACATATCCATCCCATCTCAACACCATCACACACATCTCACACTCTCGCACTCAGTCGATAGGTCCAACTCCCTCTCGGAGCCTGTCTCAGCGGCTCACGGTCGAAAGGGTAACACCAGGGGGAGAATAGAAGGACTCATCTCACTACTCCCGAGAAACGTAGGTCGAGGGAAAGGCCATACCAAGGTCGTGGACTATATATAGATTCAATACTTTGCAGAGCGTGTACTCCGTAACCACAAGATCACCATTGTCGGCGGTGTGCTCCGCCTAGGCTGATTTCGGCTGCTTTCTAACCGGTGCGATGCCACGCTACCACTCAGTACTGGGACATCCCAGATAAATACCACTGGCACACTGAGACTGTGAGGCATGGTTACCCGGGCCACCAAGGTAACTATGCGGCTTTAAGGAGGGTGTGGGTCCCAATCGCCCGTACCTCCCGACACTATCTGCTAACATCCTAGTAGTAGTGGCACCATCCTAGTTAGTCAGACATCCGTCCCCCGCCCATTCAGGGGCGAGCGGTGAGCACGTAGGTCCTAAGGTTCTGGTTCTCAAGAGATATCAGGTCCTAGGGGATTCAGACAGGATTATCTTCTGATAGGGGCTAAAATAGTCTGTGCTAAAATAAAACCTTCTACCCGGGGCTTCGCTCCATGAAGGCTCTCACCCCCGGGATCACCATATACCTCACAATGTATCCGCCACAGATACATCTCATAGGGATGCCTAGAACACACCTCCTAGCAAGACTCGCCCTCAAGGCTCGTTGTAGAATCCTTTCCGATCGACTCAAACCCTCACCACACACCCAAGACACATGCAGCACTCTCCCCGAGTAAAGTGGCACCACGTGCCTTAACCATATACCATACCATACTCTCCACCACGCATCACATCATAGATATAAGCGTAGTAGAAGTAAAGCATCATAAGTAAATAAGCATGTGTCTAGCCTATCAGCGGGTGTGCAGGAGTAAGGTTGCAACAAGGTAAAGGCTCATCAAGCAATTCTATCATGCAACCTATCATCAGATGATATTCATAAATAAAGCACTAACAAACTAGATATTATGTCATGCGTAGTAGGATTTTACGAGGTTGGGTGGGGTGTGGCACCTGAATAGCTGTCACTCAAGTCCTCCTTCAAGTCCTTGGCGTGCTCCTAGTCCTGCTCCTCGGGCAACTCCTTCACGAAAACTAAAATCGAGACACAATGGTCGCGGGAGCGACCCCTATAGATTAACACAAAGAACCAAATGAAATTTAATAACTCCAAATGCAATCATACACAAGCCTATGACGTAGACCTCATTTTTATGAAAATTTGGACACTTGGTTCATAATTTTCGGAGTTCGTATGAATTAGTTATGAATTTCTAAAGTTTATTCTATTTTCTTAAAAAGAGAAAGGGGCAATTAATCTACAGCTAACACGTGGCGTGATCTGGTTGGTCCATGTGGCACGTGGTCCAGCAGCAAGGGTGCAGGGCTGATGCCACGCTGACGTCAGCACTGACGTGTGGGGCCAGGTCAACCTGTGGCTTACAGGTGGGTCCTAGGTCAATGGTCAATGACAGGTGGGACCCCGTCAACGGTCAACCGTTGACAAGTCAACGGTCAACATTGACCGAGCCCGGTCTGGGCCTGGATGGGCTCGGGCAGGGCCGAATATGGCCAGGTTGGGCCGGCCCGGCCCGGACACATGGCAGTCAGCTGGGCGTGCACGTGGTGGACCTGGGTTACTAATGGGCTGGGCTACGTCTTTGACTGCGTGGACTTGGTCCATGGTGCACCAAAGGTAGAGGGCTCACGTGGCATGCCTCTGTTGGTCCACGGTGGCCACGTTGTGGACGCGGTCCACACAGGGCAGTGAAAATTTTCCCCTTTCCCCTTCGCGCGGCCAGGCACAGCGACGCTGCCGTCGGTGGCGAGCGGCGCGGTGGCGCTGGCGCCTCAGGCTAGGGCAGGAGGATGGCCAAGGCATCACGGGAGCTTGGTGGTGGCGGCTGCAGGGTCGCGGCGAACCACGGGTGCCCCGGCTGGCCGGCAAGCAAGCCGCGGTGGTGCTGAGCGACGGCGACGCGGTGATAGGGCTCCTCGACGCGGGGAAAGTGGCTCGGGCATGCGCTTCGGCTTTGAAGTGGCGGTGTGAGGGTGGCTGTGGAGTCTAAGCGGGGCCGCGGTTCCTTGGCTCACCTGCCCACGCGCGACGGCGGCGGCAGACGGCGAGGCCACGGATGCAAGGCGCTGTGGTGCACGGGAGACAGCTTCGAGTCGCGCAACGGGCTCGCGAGGTCAAGACGAATGAGTCTAAGTGCTCAATTTAGGAAAGGGAGCTCCCAGCGGGCGATAGACAGTAAGGCACTCGGCGGTGGAGGTTGGCATCGGCGGCGAAATCTTACGGCGATGCTTCGATTGGGCCACCATCTTCTCCTTCCCCTACCAATTGGAGAAGCTGGGATCTCCATGAGCTACTTAGCACGGCTACCGGGGTCTCGGCAGAGGCGCGCACGGCGGTGAACGCCACGGTGGCACTCCAATGGCCGGGTGCTCTGGCGACCGAGGCTGCAAAATTGCGTGGCCTCACTGGAGTCGAACCAGGCCCCAAGAAGTTGCCATCTAGGCATTCTAGACTGGCGCGTAGAGGATGGGGGAGCTAATGAAACGAGAAGATGATCAAAGCAGTGGGAACGCGGTGGAGCTCTAGCGGCGGCCATGGCAGAGCAGGGCGAGAGCGGTGGCAGTCTCACCTGCGTGGCGCGTCGGTGGTGGCGGGGCTCGGGGAAGGCGCGTGCGGGGAACTGGAAGCAGAGCGGTGTCGGGCGTAGTCGTACGGGGTCGTCGGGGCTTCTCCGGCGAGCGGCTTCGGCAGCGGCGCGCGGTCCTTCACTTTGGCTCCCCTGTTCCGTGGCGGCGCGGAGCAGGGGTGAGGTCGCGTGGAGGCTGGCGCGCGTGACGGTAGGCGTCGGTGTTTCGTGCGATGCTGTGGCGTGTCAGGGCCGAAGGCGACCGCGGTGTTGTCTTCAATTCCGGCGGCCACGGCGATGCCGGCGTGCTTCGGCTCTCCTTCTTCTTCACTCCCGCATTTCCTTCTCTTCGCTTGGGCGCGTGGTGGAGACTTACCTCGCGGCAGCTTGGGCGATGGGAAACCCTAAGGCTTCGGCTAGGGGCCCTTTATAGTCGGGCGGCCATGGCCAAGGTGCCATGGACGGCGGAGATGGGGGCGGTGCTCGTGAGCAGCCGGGATACACCCGCGGCTAGGTTTTTGGGGCGCTAGGGCACCAGTGGCACGTGGTGGGGCGCGTGGCACGCATCCACGCGGGCACGGGCACGGGCGAACGGCCGGGTGCACCATGGCCACTTTTAGAACGACGGACGCGACGCGCCGGTGGCCAGAAAAGGAAAAGGAAGGGGCTGACAAGCGGGGCCCGTGTGGCAACGGCTCATCGGGGACGCGCGGGCGCGTGGTGCAGTAGGCAGCCTTGCTGGCCGGCAGGCTTCGTGGGCCGCGAGACAACGAGAGCGGGAGGCCGAACGGGCGCAGGCATCGCCATGCTGGGCCGGTTGGCCAGCTGGGCCGACTGCGTAGGATGGGAGCAGCAGGCCGGTGCGGTGCAGCGACGGCTGGGCCACGGGGGAAGGAAATAGGCCGGCCTTGCTGGGCCGCGAGGCAGGGGAGCAGGCCGGGCTGCCTTGCCGAGCTGGGCCACGGCGCGTGCGAGGCCAGCAGGCCGAGCTGGGCCTGATTGCTGGCTTGGGCTGCTTGCCTCTTTTCCATTTCTTCTCCTTTTCTTTTCCCTTTTCTATTTCTATTTCCCAAACACTAAACCATGCCATGATCATGTTAGTGCATAGAGGTTAATGACCATGGCACAACCTCATGCTAGGTCTACTAGGGTCTCATAGGAATATGGGGTCCATGTCCAAAGTTAATAGCACATGTTAGTTACACATATATATACATACATACATACATACATACACATATATATATATATATAGAAAGTAAAATTAAATAAGAAGCAAATCAAACTTACGGATTAAAATGCAAATGCTCATACTAACATTAGGTGCTACTTGTGCAACTATTGGATGTCTTCCTATATGACACTTATCAAAAAAATTTTATTGATTATAATTTTGATGTTTGGATTTTTAGAGATGTTACACGAGCCGTCTTCTGAGAGAAGCGAGATAACAAGCGCAAAACCAGAGCTGATACCGAGGTGATATGCCGCCCTCGAGACGAAGCACAACTACAGCAGCGGCGGCGGCTTCGTTTTCCTCGGCGCCTTCACTAGACACAGAGATTCGTGCTTCCTCCGTGTCTCTGAAAAGAGCCTAGTTCTCGGGCTCCCGGCTCCCAACAATACCTCTCATGATACGCAATTAACAGACTGCATCCACAGAGGTTCCTCCATTGCTCATGCAGGTTCATGTGCTACATGTGTATTAGCTATACGACTATAGTACAGAGGTACTTCAAACCTCATAACATGGCCTCTAAAGTACATTGATATTTTTGTCTCAAATGGTAGTTCGTTTGATTTTTTATCCTAAGTTTGACCATCTCGTCTTATTTAAAAATTTGTTCAAAATATAATTTCTTTTGGCGTGGCTTGCTTTATTAACAAAAGATCTTCGAGAATGGCCTAAATTTAATAAGTTTTGCTCAAATTTTTCAAATAATACGAATGGTTAAACTTGAAATAAAAAAAAATCAAATGAACTATAATTTGAGACGGAGAGAGTACTGTATACCAAGTCCATCATATCGGATTGCATGGAAATAATAATCGCGGAAAGCAATCAATGAGGGCTGAGGTCCATCATATCGGATTCCAAACAGGCTTGCAAAGCTCCTAGAAGAAAAAAATTTAGGATAGAATAAATGAGCTGGGTTCCTTTTATTTCCCTTTTTATTGCCTATGCAAACAACATGCCATCACATTTCATAGTTAGAATATTTGTTTGTTGATTTAAATATTGGCAATCTCTAGCTGAGAAATTTTCTTTACAAGGATTTCCACAGTTGCATCATTAGTCCGGCGATAACGCAGTGCCCACTGCGTGTCTGTGAAAAGACAAATAGGTATAAATGTTTTCTTGCCTTTTGAAACATGACATCTTTATTTATTCAAGTATGCATTATTAATCCTGTGATAACGCAGTGCCCACTGTGTATCTGTAAAAATGCCAAACCGCTCAAACTTACAGACATACAAGTATGATGAACATTTTCTTGCGTTTTGGTACATGCCATGTTTATTTGTTCAAGTATACTTCCTATACTATAGATAGATATTTTACATTGCTACGTCAGTATGCTTCCTATACTTTTAGTTTATTAGTAAAGTGGTTCATTGCTTCACATTGAAATATGCATAAAATAGAAAAGTTTCTGTTAGTGCCTGAATATGATTGTTATTTATATCATGCTGAAGTGCGCACATTTTTTGTAGTAAAAAGTATTTAGTGAAACCTTGCCGTCAATGCATCAAGCAGTCTTACGGTTTCTCTGATGGTCACCCATGCTGGCCATGCATTGCATGGTATTTGGTAAGAACTGCCTCTAACGATCCTTTCCAATACCATGGGCATTCATCTCAAATTTGAGATTTTTTATCAACTCATCGTATGATGAGCACTGCTCCATCACACCTGCATGTATAAATTCGTGTACAGCTGGAGTTCATTGATTTATACATATACATTATTCTGACAGCTCTGTACTTTGCTTCTCTTATATACAAAAGCACTCCAAATTGAGGAAGGGACCGCGTCTAACAATTTTACCTGATAGTTAATATGCAAGATGGCTACTTTTACGATAAGTTTCGCATTTCAGTATGTCGTATCAAATTATCAGAATTCCAACTACTCCTTCAATCAGGATTTTTAAACATCACAGATTAGTTGGCCCATACCGTCAGAAATTGGAAAGTCCAATCAGATAGAAACAAATTATTTAAGTGCGATTTTTTGTTCTTTCAATGTCATTTAAGTGGACACATCCTTTTTAGAATTTAGAAATTTGTAGGAGTGACATTTTAAGTTCAGTTACAACATCTAAATGTGCATAGTTATTTTTTTCATATGTCAAATTCAGTTCTGTTCCACAAACTGAGTAGTAATGTATGAATATGAAAGATTAACTAATGGTGCTTATAGTTACACCTTACCATTGATACTAGAGTTTGATATTTGAGAAGTTTTGTCCTTATCTATGTTCCTTTAATTTATATTTAGTAAAATTCCAAAGCCACCTTGGCAATTGGATGGTGGAAAAAACATGTTCACTTTGTAAAATAGAAATGCGTTGAAGCGAAGGTGCACACACAAGACCACTCTATTTCTTCGATCCTTTTGGTTTCTAAATTGCATCTATGTTAATTGATGAGCCACTTAATTAATTTTCTGGGCAGAGCACAATTGTTTTCCCCAATAGGTAATTAACCTTTGATCCATGTACATTTGAATAGTGTAATTTTGTTTTTGTTTTCCCTCTTTCCAGGCTGCTGCATACTTTTTCCACGGATTGATTCTTGGTTAGGAAGAGACTGAAGTCCTTAGAGAATAGCCAGAGCTGCTGCGCAAGCATGCATGAGAAGAATAAATCATTTACTTAGATGTGTAGTTCAATAATAGCTGTGCTACAAATGCTGAATAAAGCCATATTTACAGGCCCAAAATTGCAGTCCTCGGATATCACTTATTTATATACTTTTACCCTGTATTCTTATGTTCAAATATACTTCTAGAAAATCTACAATTGATGAACTTCTGAGATATGCTTTCATCACCTCCTTCAGACTTTTTCCAGCATCGAGATACAACAATATATCCCATTGCTAAAGTACATTTATCAAACTACAAGAGCTATAGCCGGATAACATAAAGATTATTTTTCATCATCTCTGCAATTATATTTATCCATACAATAGTGAAAACACCACTAGCCATCAAAAAGGTGGCGTGGCAACGCCGTGCCCTATGTTTTCTAGTGAAATTTGTTATTTTCATATGAAATTTTATAAAAACGAGTTTGAATCTCAAATTTTGTGATAGTGCACATCTATAGATGCACTGTTGATGTACAAAGTCTCAAATTTTTTGGAAGCTCCTAAGTAAAGTTTTAACGTGGTTTTTATGGATTGCACCGAAGATGTGGTTTGCACCAAATATTTTGTCCCCTGCAAATGTCATGTTTGTTTAATCTACCAGCGCTTATCAACCAGCGATTCAGCATTATTTTTCTCTCACAATGTCAAGGAGGTTATCGAAAAAAGGAACAACTTGTTCACGTTGTGAACTTCACGTCAACAAACTTTTCATAAGGGGTTTACGTGAAAAATATCACAACATGGACACTGTTTATGGATGATGAGATAGGCTGCAGGTTACTTTTTAAACAAATCGAGAGCGTTTTCGTAAAATTGCAGAGACATATACGTCGCTACGGGAGAAAGCCACGGATCCCAAAATTCTCTGGTGCGTGCGGAGGGAGCGACTTTTAATTGACCCTGATATGTGCTCTAAATAAATTTATTAAAAAAACTAGATTCAAAGATCTTTATAATGATACTAATTATGTATTATAAATATTAATATTTTTAAATATATAATTACTGATAGTTATTTCTCAGAAAACACAAATGATAAACATTTTAAAACAGAGGGAGCATGTGCACTGCCGAGAGAGCATGAGCGGCGATGGCTTGGAAAGAAAGAGAGTCAAGAGAGTCGCTGACAATATAGGATTGTTTTACCCACTCCATTTTGGGTTGGCGCGGTGTTGGTGAGCTATAGTGAGTCAAGATTGAACTAACAAATTGTTTAATGATACATGTCGTCCCGTTCATTTAAACTTATTAGTCTTGCTTATCAAACATTATGCAACGTTTTTCTCTCTCCTAACAAAGTGAGCGAGTGTGCGTGGGAATAGTTGGCATGTGATTTTGTGGCCTCTGGATTCCAGAGCGACATTGCTCACCAAAATCCCTAAGCCTGACGCAGCAGAATCCATCGCTGCATTATTCACCATAATAAGATCGACACAGTTGATTTGATTTTCATATTCCACTCGGGTAACCTTAAAAAAAAATACTTTGCTCGGGTGCGAAACAAGCATGTATCTGGCAGTTCCGGGTAGTCATCTAAATTTCACGACCAACCTGTTGACTAGAAGACAATTTGACAAGTAATTTCAAAACATAAACCATAGCAACCGTGGATACTAGTACATAAATTTCTGACATAATAGTAGAATCGAATTGCAAGTAAGGAACGAATCTTGTTAAAGCATTGGCGAAGGCGGGTCGAAGCAACAAGTAATAGAGACGACGTATGGTACATGTCACCATTTCATTTGGATGGAAGATGAGCCATCGTGGAGATCGCAAGCAGGTCACATGAAGACGCTTCTTGAGACCTTTATTCATCCACTCTTGGTTGCTTGCAAGGGCGTGCAGTTATGAAGACCTATGTTATTGTAAAGCTTTTCATTTTACTCAAGTGGCTTTCTTCCATAGACACAAGAACACATGATCAATTTTGAGCTTAATATAGAGCTATCACATAGTAATGCACCATAATTGGATTTTGCATGAGAAATCAATACCATCACTGAAGCACCGAAAAATAGAACACGACACGTTAGTACGGCAATCTCGAACCTTGCCAAAAGCTGAGGACACAGACCGGCTGCGTTTGGTTCAATTAGAAGTGTTTCTGTTGTCAAAAGCAAGGTACCCACTAAATAGCCTTTTTTAGCGGCCGCTATAGTGGTTACAATAATGGTAATGGCCCCTTAACGCTGCGCTGCTATAGCGTAGCGGCTTGGAACTTAGTGTCCACCATTTGACACAACAAGCCACTGCAGTGGGCGTCAATCTACAACAACCCCCCCAAGCTCACAACATACTAGTTCATTCTTAATTAAGGTATATTTCATCGAGAATCAATTAAATTAAAATAATAATCTATTTACAGTATTTAAGCTATATATTTATTAGTCTACCATCAGTCCGTACTTAATTGATTTGTTAATATGTACAAAACTCATTTTTAAGACATACACTAGCAAAAATGCATGTGCGTTGCAACGGGAGAGAAAAAACTAATCAAATGAGCATGTAAACGATGACTATAATCTCTAATTAAAGTTGGCAAAACATTAGTTGACAACGTGTTAAGGATTAATCGCTTTTTTTTCTAAACACCGCTAGGAGCATTGGCATATCATGTAAGAGCTCAAACACAGATGAGACCACCCAAGTGGACACAGAACACACCTATCAACCACAACTCACACACACTATTGTAGTTGTACATATGATTTCTCTCCTCTAGGAAAAAAAAGATATGTAAGATCATGGTTCGTACCAAATAGGAATCAAGCCCGAGCAAGATTACTACACAACGACGGAGGCAACCATTATGCTACAATCATGTCCTCCTCTAAGGATAGATATGTCTGTCAATGAATATGATAGGGAACTTCCAATTTTCCACGTGGCGATACCCTTGCCAGGGATTATGGAGATACATATATTTAGACCGGATCAAACTATAAATTGTTCAATATTTCATATTTATTTAGATTGAATCAAACTACAAATTATCTAAAAATCGAACAAAAACGGCAAAGAATGGTTTAAGATTTCATATTTATCATGAACTAACTTAGGGTGGTGTTTAGAGTCTAGAGAAAAAACAGTCAAGCTGAGTCTGGACCAAAAACAACAGTCGAGATCATCAATCAAAAAGCCAAATGCGAGAGGCTGGATTAGGTGGGAAAGAATTTCTCTCTTTGATATTAATTACACATTGGATATAATATATGACCTCTCTGATAGGGCTTCTTCTGGCTCCGACTGCTCCAGAAGAATCTCACCAAACATTTTCTAAGAGAAGAGGTGTGGTTCCTCCCATGGTTCCGGCTCCCCTCAAAAGGAGTCCTACCATACACCCCCTAAGTTACCTCGTAATAAAAACTCTATCAATAACTTAGTAGTGAGAATCCTTTTTTTAGTGAAGGGACAATGGCTCAAAGACATAGAAAGTAGAATTATTTGTTAACCTAATATTTAGCATGTATGATCTATTTTGTGATTTATTTTAAAATTAACAGGTACTTGAAAACAAAACATAAAAAGAAACTCAAAAACAAATGTAACATAGCAGCGACTTGCACTCCATTGCCAGAAAATAGGACAAGGAAAGTTATTGATATAGATTCACATGGCTTCCTTTTTAATTTTGTTTGGCCTAATTTATACGGTTGCCTAATCTCTATTCTTATTTTGGCTGATTTATATTCCTATTTCTATTTCTATTTCTATTTTTGGACCTCATCCAAGAGCATGGCATTTAAGATCAAACGGGAGAAAAGGTTCATACGTTCAGGAACCAAAGAAAGAGGGTCGATGCATACATCGGAAGGAACATCTCTTTAGCGTTTGAGTTTTTTTGAAAAAAAAAATCAATAGATAAATCTGGCATCGTGGAAGAGGCAAACACGGACACCATTAGCACAGGCGACAGATTGGGCGGGCGGAACCGAAATTTTCACAATTAAGTATATAGGGGGTAAGATATATATATAAAGAGTCTTTTTATGATGCTTGAAATTTCCTCCTATTTTCTCCATAAAAATTCTAAACCTATTCTAATTCTGTGGGTAAAGGGTATTCATGTCTTTTCGCACTCTCGTACCACCCCCCCCAACGCCCCCTACCCCAAACCCTGCTCGCCCCCACCCCGCTCTGACGTCGCCGCTCGCCCCCTGGTTGACGCACGCGACGATGCTCCTCGCCAAAGCTGCCTCCGCCGCCGCCCCTGATTTCGCTAAAGCCGCTGTCTCCCCGCGCCGCGTCGGCCAGCCCTCGCCCCTGCACCGGCCTGCCCTCTCCCCTACGCCGCCACATCCTCGTCATCACCCGGCCAGCGCCACCGCCGGCCCAACCTCACTCGCCCTGCGCCGCCGCCGGCGCCCCTCTCCTCGCCAAAGCTGCCGCCCCGAATCCAAGGTCCCCGGCGGCCTCGACTCGCTCATCCTCGTCATCACCCGGCCAGCGCCGCTGCCGGCCCAACCTCGCCCACCCTGCGCCGCCGCCGCCGCCCCTCGACCTCGCCAAAGCCACCGCCCCGAGTCCAAGGTCCCTGGCGGCCTCTCCTCGCTCATCCTCATCCTCGCCAAAGCCACCTCCATCATCCTTTTCCCGCTCCGGATTGCCTTCGCCTTCGTCAAGATCCTCTGCCACTACGTCTTCTGCGCCATGGTAAACTCTACTCCCTCTCTCCCTCTCCCTTCGTTGCTTGCAGGTGCGCCAGTTCTGTTTCATTCCATGTTGACACTCGGTACATTTAGCAGCTATTAATTGGTGGTTTCAGATTGTTCGATTTGACTTTTGTTAGTGTGACCCATACCTACAGTTTGTTCGAGTTGATCATTCTTACTGCAGTAGTATTGTTCAATTGATACCCCATTGAGATGGTTCAACACTTATCTGCATTCATCTTAGATGCTTATGTTCAGTCGAATGAGATTACTGAAACTTTGTGATAAAGAAGCCATATATGAGAATTTTCTAATTGTTTGCTAGACATATTCATGGACCTAATAATTGCATATTTGAAATAGAAGCCTGATGCTACACAACATTCATAATATATTTGATGAACTGTCATTCTGTGAGATCTTAATTGACCAATTGACAGTTATATTTGTGTGTGTCAGTGTAGCTAATTTTGAACCAAGAGTAATCGTGGAGTAATCATGTGAAGTCTCTTAAGTCCACAGGCTGTTTTCTTAGTTTTGCTTGGCACGACAGGGAATCCAACCTACCTGGTTTGATCTTATTTTTTGGATATAAGTCTCCCATTTTTGTAGCCAATCTGGTATAAAAAAACCAAACCCAAATTCTGTATATTTGTTTGAACCACATAGCTGCTCCATTAAGTAATGTGCATTGTCAACAATGGGAGACTTCTCACTGTTGTTGACAAACCAATGGGAAGTGTACATAAACATCAGTATATTTCCTTTATGATACGCAGTTGTGTCCAGTGCGAGCCCAGTAGTTAGTTGGATGCTGCCCTTCAGTTAACTGAAACTGAAACAGTGCACACGCCACTTTACTGGAGAATAGAGCTTTTCTTTCATATCCTTTGGACAATTTTTCTATCTTGCTAAAGTGTTGATGAATACTTCTAGTATTATTTTTGTTGATTTTGATTCTACTAGGAGCTAGGAATCAGTTTTACAAGGCTTATTAGATAGCTTCCTGGCATAGTTGTGAACAGTAATGTAGCTAGACCAACTTTGACTCTTTGAGGAATTGACAGCTAAAATTTAAAAGGTGTGGAAGCAGGCTTCATGATCGTCACTCTAAAAATAATAGGTTCTTGATCGTAACTGATTTAGTTAGCCTTTACTGATGTATGTTGTATAGTTGATTTTTTTAGTTATGTTAGTTTAGTTTCAGTTTGGATGTTCTAATGGAAGCTTCATGTTTCAGGAGGGAATGCCAGATCTTGATTCTTTGATGGAGTACAGTGAAATTATTAGAAAGATGTTTTGGCAGTGAAGACGAAGGGTTTGAGTTTTATAATGGCTATGCTTATAAGAAGGGATTTAGTGTGAGGAAGGACTACTGCGAGTGGGACAGCGGCAATGATGAGAGGACCGGCGGCGGAGCTGCGGCCCAGGGCCTAGTCGTTGGCCCAATGGAATTATATACTCCATGCAAATTTTTAGCCCAATAAGGCAACGGCGAAGGCCTAGCACCACCACAGGCCTCAGCTCAGCCTCTCATCTAGGAACAAGATCCTCTCCAGTTGTACGATCGAACTGGTCTCTCCAGTTGCCGATCCCTACCGTTCAAATCTCATCGAACCATCAGCTCCAATAAGCTACTTTAACGTGCCTCCAATCGGCCCACTGAGCCCATCTTGCACGTCTAGTCATCTGGCCAGGTCCCCATTGTCTTTTGGCGCGAGTATTACCGCCACAGACCATGTTTTGGCGCGAGTGGCAGGGCAGAGGGGGCGTGTGGCGGCAATCAGCTGCTGCTGGTGCTCTCCATCTTCTGCTCGTGCTAGTGTTCTTCATCTGTTGCTCGTGCTGGTGCTCTCCATCGGTTAGCAAGTGCCAGAAATCTGTACACTCACATCATCTCTTGCTGTACTGTAGCTAGGGTTGTTCTAATTTGTTTGTTTTTATTCTTTCTTTCTTTGGATTTTGCTAGAACTGATGGACTAAAGGAATCTGATATGGAAGTTTGAAAGGAACATCAACTTTCTTGAATGAATATTTTTTTGCATGTTTAAGATGGAAGAAAAAGGGTGTGTAATGCCCTGATTGTTTTTTGTGGTCTAACTAATTTGGGATAGATTGCAGTTGTTTAATATCATGCCATCTTTATCTATTTTCTTGTAGAGAGGGTCCACTTCCTAGTCTTTTACCTCAAGTTGGCATGGAGTTCAATACTACCGATGAGGCTTGGATGTTTTGGATTAGATATGGAGGTTAGAAAGGCTTTGAGGTGAGGAAAATGTACAAAAACAAAAGAAAGTTAGATGGGAAGATTAGTTCCTACAGATATGTTTGTGCAAATGAAGGTCACAGAAAGTCAGATAAAAGGGATCATCTAACGAAGTGTCCAAGAGCTGAAACTAGAACCGACTGTCAAGTTCATATGGGACTTACAATGGACAAGAATAAGGGAAATTATAAAGTGACTGATCTACTTTTGGAACACAATCATGCCCTTTAGTTGCCAGAAACCTCACACTTGATGGTATCCCAGAGAAAAATTTCAGAGTTACAAGGCTCTGAAATTGAGACAGCTGATGATGCAGGAATTAGGCCCAAAGCTGCTCATGAGTTGGCTTGCATCCAAGTTTGTGGCTCAGTTAATCTCAGTTTTACTCTTCAAGATCAAAAGAACTATTTACGGGGCAAGCGGCAACGCGAGATGGCATATGGTCAAGCAGGAAGCATGCTTAGGTATTTTCAAGAAAAATTATCAAGAACCCATCATTTTAGTATCCATTGCAGATGGACCGGGAAGAAAAGATTGCAAACATATTCTGGGCTGACGCTAAAATGCTCACTAACTATGCATATTTTGGTGATGTAGTTAGTTTTGATACTACTTTTGGTACAAATAGGGAGAGTTGGCCTTTTGGTGTATTTGTTGGGTTCAATCATTTCAGGCAAACAGTGGTTTTTGGTGTTGTTCTCATGTATGATGAGACATTTGAATCTTTCAAGTGGATATTTGAGACCTTCCTTAGAGCTCACAATGGCAAGCAACCTAAAACAATATATAATGATCAAGATTATGCAATGGGAAAAGCAGTTAAGGAGGTATTTTTAGAAGCATGGCATGGTTTATACACTTATCATATTATGGTGAATGCTGTCAAGCATCTAGCTGAATAAGATGATGAAGAATCTGGTGTATCTCCCATACAAGATGAAGAAGAATCTGGTGCATCTCCCATACAGGAAGTAGAAGACAATAACAAAGAACCAAGTATTCTCTCATATTTTAGTGCGTGTATGTATGAGCATGAAGATGAAGCAACATTTGAAGATGCATTTAACATCCTGAGGTCAAAGATGAAAAAGCAAACTTGGTTGGATAGTATTTACAAGGAGAGAAAAAATGGGCTGCATGTTTCATGAAGGATGTGTTTACATTAGGGATGAGAAGTACACAACTCAGTGAGAGTTTGAATAGTGACCTAAAGCGGCATTTCAAATTTGATTTTGATATAATCCGATTTCTTAAGCAATTTGAAAGGGTTGTGGAATATAAAAGAAAGAACGAATTACAATCTGAATTTGAAGCAAGGAAAAAATTACCTAGAATCAAAATGAGGACACCTATGTTAATCCAAGCTAGCAAGTTATACACAGCACCTATTTTTGAAGCTTTTCAAAGTGAGTATGAGCGGTCAATGGTAGCATGCACCATGACATTAGAATGCCAAAATGAATATCTTGTGGCAATTGGAAGTATTGATGAAAATCCTACTTTTGAGAAGCAGTACAAAGTTATTGGTGATCCTTCAAAGCAAACCAGTACATGTAGCTGTGGCCACTTCAATAGAATCGGAATACTCTGTGGCCATGCTCTAAAAGTCCTTGATTTGATGAATATCAAAACACTTCCCACACAATATATACTAAACAGGTGGACACGTGAAGCATGCAGTGCAACAGTACATGACAACCAAGGCCGAAACATAATAGAAAATCCAAAATTAGATGAGATGCTTCGCTACAAAGATATGAGCCACAAATTTCAACATTTGGCACATCGAGCTGCCAGCCATCCAAATTGTTGCTTATTAGTACACAACGCACTTGACATGGTTAGCAAGCAAGTTGCAGAAGAACTCAATGGTGTTGCAAGTCCTGTGGATCCTGTCATCACTCCTACTAATGTGTCTCTACCCACTGAATTGTTGAGTACAGCAAGCCTAAAGAAAAAGGGGGTGGAAACAAAAACCTCGAAGCGCATAAAAGCTTGGTATGAGAAGAAGCGCAAGTGTGTGACAAGAAAAAATAGAGGTATCAACAAAGAAAACAATACAAAGGTGTGTGTCAAATAAAAATAAAAAACTTCAAAGATTTGTGACAAGAAGAAACAAAAATGTTCAAAGGTATCTGACAACTCAAAATATATATGATTCTCTCTAACAATATTCGCTACAAAAAGTTTCAATTGTATTTAACTATCTCATTCTCATCTATCTGATCAGGAGCAACAGACTACAATGGAGCAAGAAACCATACAAGTGAGCGTCGATGATGGCACAACAGTACATATGCCATCTTTACGTGAGGAAAGGATTTCTGAACAATACATGGCCATTAATTCCTTCTCTAAACTATTGTCTGGATCAATGATAGATGACACTATTGGTAAATTCTAGTAGCACAGATCATCCATGGAATATATGGCTCACCAAAATGCCATCATGTTCAGGTAGTTCCTGGTTCTGTAGTTCAAGTGCAAAGTTCAGCAGCAGCTTTTGTGGCAATATATGACAAAAACATATGATCAGCAACAACTTTTGTGCACTGCAGTGACAAATGCATTCCAGAACATTTATATATAAACCACTATCATCTTACAATGAGTATCAATTCCTATTGAGTCACGATTCACATTTTTCTAACATTTACACCATGGTAGTGACCTAAAAAATTTACAGAGCAGAACACCTTGAAGAAACAAGCATCTTCCTGAATCTTGACCACCAAGTGACTCCCATCTTCCCAAGTCTTTTGTGCATTCCATTCACAATACAAATCAATTTACAACACATATGCATGCACATATGGACCTGATAGCACATTAGCAAATTACAGTCTCCTTCGAGAACTGATGGCAACACATACACATCAGTACTCTTTTGCAGTCCACTGATGGCCTGACCATAGGTCGGCAGGGGCTGCGGCCATGAAACCATGGCGAACCAATGGCAGAGAGTCGAGCACCGGAGAGGAACGCCATTGCCACATGGAGGAATGCCGTCGCCGGAGAGGAACAGCATCGTCGGAGAGGAACGCTCGACGGCTTGACGGAGATTGCCAGGGGCAGGGAAGGAGAGCACTGGTGAGGTGGAAGCCTTGCCACCAGATCAGGGAGCAGAGGGGTACTCTGGCGAGGTACTCTGACAGTTGCATCGGCGACCTGTTGGGAAGGGCGCACCGGCACGGTACTCCGAAAGAGACTCATACGGCGCTATCCGGTGGCGGCGACAAAGTCCGTAGTTGCAGCTAGGAAGAGGGAGTCATGAGATGGGCTCATGTGGGCCGATTGGAGGCCTATTAAGCTGCTTCTGTGGAGCTGACGGTTGGATGAGACACGAACGACACGGATGGCCAACCATAGAGACCAGTTCATTCGTACAACTAGAGAGGATCTTGTTCCCTCATCTAGGAGGTTCGTCTCCCTGTCCCAACTACTCCCTCCATTCCACAATAATTGTCGTTGTAGCGACAGTGCAGTGTTTTAGTATATGTGTCGTTGGCTACCTGAGTACTAGGGTCGTAGCTGTGCCGCGGGCCACCACAGACCACACTACGCGCTGTCGACCAAGGAAAAATATTTCCCATCCTCATCCCCATCGCAGCCTCAGCCACACACCATGAAAAAAAAATCCCACCCTCATCCCCAACCCCGCCGGCCTTGTCCCCAACCTTCTGTCCCTCCGGTGGATCCACAATCTTGCCGTCGCGGCCTCCCTCCGGTGACATGGTCTAGCGCAGGGCCATGCGAGCAGGGAGAGCAGGGAGCGCGGGCTGCTACTCTGCGCAATGCCGCAAGGCTTGGTGGCACACGATGCCTGCCTCCTCTGACCATGCCTCACTCCTGCGTCCTGCGCCGGGCCAAGGGCACTGGGAGCGCGGACCCCTACTCCACAAGACACCGCCGACGACCATCCGGAAGCGCGTCCGGCCACGACATCCGGGAGCACGGCCCCCTCCACAGGACACCGCCGACGACCATCCGGAAGTGCAGGGGCCAAGCACGGCGTTTGATCCGGCCCGCAAAGGCTCGCCGCCCGTCGTATCTGCAAACATACCGGGTGCGTACTTGCTACTTGCATACCTCACACGCACGCATTACTTAATGTTCATAAGAAATCCTTATGGTTACTCCATACTGAGATGAGTGAGATCTAGAACCCAGTATTCTACTACTACCTGGCATGCCCGCCTTTTAATAGATTTCCACTTTACATTGTGTATACTACTCGTATACTAGATGCCTTTTGGAATATTTGTAGCTATGCTCGTTGGATACTGAATGGTTCATGTGAAAATGAAAAATCAAGTTTCGGTTCTAGCTTAATGCTACTAGTACTTGTCTGCATCTAACATTTATGAAATTATCGCTAGTTGCTATTATGCTCAGAAGGCTATTGCTAAACTGGTGTTGTTTTGATTAACAAGACTGCATTCTTGTGCTGCAGGTGATGCTTTGATGGAAGGCGGCAGGGTGGCACATAGGGGTAGCCGGTTCATTCGTCGCTTGCGGATGAAACCCACCAGGTAGATGCATGGTCGGGATCATCGTCGTGGAACTTGGTTTGACAGGGAGCTGAATTGCATCACCATCGAAGGAGTGGATTTTGCTCAAGATACACAGGAAGGGGGTGCAGATCGATTTGAGTTGTGGCCTGATTCAGATGAAGAAGGATGTCGTTACCCAGGAAATGGGTACCCCAAACCCTTGGTTTATCGGACTAAACCCCGCAAAATTCGTAACACGAACCCTCCAGTGACCTCCCACGTTAACGTTCGAAGGCCCGCAGGCTAAGGCATATTGGGCTGACCCACGAACGGGCTACGATGGCCCAAAGCCAAAGCCTACTCAAGGGGCTACCACGCGGACTGGGACTGTACACTCGAGGGTACAACTCGGGCGACCCCTCGAGGACGAAACTTCACCCGACGAACGAGCCTGCCCTTGAGGACGGAACTTCGTTCGCGCGAATGGGCAGTCCTCGAGTACAGTGCAACCCTCGGCTGTCGACTCTCCCGTACGGATCCGGCCATATTTAATGCGTTTTACCTACCCCCGCCTAACCGTATGGCCACAGTTATGGTAACAGTTGTGGGTGTGGCGGTCAAATCTAGCTTTTACCGCCCATGCCCCGGAATCCCGCGGGTAGTACTTCGCTGTTTGCACCATGCCAAGCACTGTGTCCTGTCCAGCACCCCCTCGAGACGCATAAATCAGCACGCTTCCCGCATTTCCTGGGATTCGACCTTATCCGATGAGGCTCGACCCTCTTGACTCGACCCCCTCGACTCGAGCCAGATCCTCGACCGCCGCCCCTCGACTTCGTCGGACAAACCCTCTAGCGGGACTTCAACGACTCCGGGCTGCACTTCAACAACTCCCGACAAGACGACTGCAGGACCTCCCATGCCGACGTACATCTCAACAGCAGCACCGACGTGATCGGCCTCAACGTCATACGTCACCGGCCATGCGAACTCTAAATATATGTACTCCTATGCCCCTCCTTCACCTATAAAAGGAGGCGCCAGGACGTTAAAAAGAGAGAGAACGGACGAGAGGATCTAGAGCATAGAAACGCTAAGGCTTTAGATCACAAAACAATACCGTGAGACAGTGTAAAGTAGAGAGCAAGGCGCCCGAATGCCCAAGCTCTAGCTCACGCTCCTCACACCTGCTTGTATTTTCCCCTGTACTAGCACTTCGGTGCAAGATAACACGAACTATCCTCCCCCCGCTGGACGTAGGGCCTTCTTTGCCCGAACCAGGATAAATCACCGTGTCCTTCTTGCATCACCCACCGGATTAAGGGAGCACGCAATTACGAATATTACTCATTGGTGTTAACCCCCGGGGGTCAAAACACCGACAGTTGGCGCGCCAGGTAGGGGAACCGCGTGTCACTAATGATTTCCCGCCATTTTTTTGGATGGGCGACTTTATTTCACCACTTCCGCGCGCTACGGTGATCTGGTTTGGGAGCCTGGAGTTCATGTCCCTCGGCCAGGGCTATGACATGACCCTGCTCTCGATCAGTGACCCAAACGGAGGTCGCGGTACGCCCCCACGCTCATGGGGGCCGCTCGTCGGTCTCACCACCATGCTGCCACATCCAGAAGGAAGCACGATCGACACCGTCATCGCCATCAACCTAAGTCGAGGATGGTTCCCGCTACTTTCTCCTCGCCCCTGACCGGAGATGAGGAACCCCTTGTTGGGGGATTGTCTGACCCGAGTTCAGAGGTAGAGGGCGAACCGGCAGGACCCCACCACAACCCCGACTCCACCTTCGCAGTACGCTCATCGAAGGAGCGCGACGAAGTCCCCGCTTGATCGAGCCCGCTTCCGCACGAGCTGTTCGAGCATCGTCGGCGGCCTTCGTTCGACTTCAACAATCCCGTGACGATGATCTCGACAGAGGCCCACTCCAATGTGAGCATGTTAGAGGACCACCCAGGCGCCCTTCTCTGTGCAATGATGGACGTGGGGACTGTCACACTAGCCTCTGAGGGCTTGGCCTTCTTGAGAGCGCCAGGCCCCCGGAGGTACGCCGTCGGCACACTCCGACGGCAGCTGCAGGAAGAGGCGCGGGGACAATTCCCCGTTTTCTGTTGCGGTGACCCCGACTCTGACTCTGATCATTGGGATCCTACCCGCGAGTGCCTCCACATCGATGGTGATGTCGACTCCGATCAGGACACCATCGATCCAGTGGCCGGGGCAGCTACCGCTGCGGCGGGAGGTGCTCTCCCCAGAGCAGAGGACCAACAACCAGACGCACCCCGAGAGGCGTGCCCCCATCCTGGTGAGCAGGACGCATAGCTGGCACAAATTTGAGAGTTGCAGGCAAAGCTCGCCGACGAGCAGGAACGATTGCACCTGCTCGAGCTAACCCTCGAGCAAGAGCGACGACCGCCCGACGGTAGAGCCCGAGCTAGGGCCGGAGAGGTCAACCGGCAGATCAACGAGGCTGGGGCACCCGAGCAACCCGCCAACCGTTATCCCCAAGCAATCCAGAACATTGTCGCGGTGGCTATGCTCCTTCGCAATATGCCCGCGCCATCCAACTCGCAAGCTCAGCGGATACAACATGAGGTCCAGGATCTCCTCCAAGTTGCTGTTGTTCAGCAAGCCGAGAGCTCAGCCTCGAGGCGTCGAGGGGCAGCTTCTAAACCTCAGGTCGAGCCCTCCCAGCCCGAAAGGGAGAGCTCGGTCAATCAGGGGGCGGCCCCCCGACCGAAGAAGAAGCCGGCCTGAGAACGTATCAACGACGACCGCGCTCCCCGCGACGCGCGCCTTGACATTGTCGAGAACCGCAGACGCAAGTACGGGGATGCCGAGGATCGAGGGTACAGCGCCCATCGTGGAGGGTGTTATGGCAGCGACGAAGACCGACGGGCCCCGGAGCCACTGGGTCCCCGAGTCTTCAGCAGGATGATCCGCTGCACCCAGCTGCCCGACAAGTTTCGACCCCCCCACGAGCATCGTCAAATACAACGACGAAACCAATCCCGAGCTCTGGCTAGCCGACTTTCGGCTGGCTTGTCAGGCGGGTGGGGCACGTGACGATCACGTCATCATACGTCACCTTTCCCTGTTCCTGTCTGACACCGCACGTAGGTGGCTCGAGGAGCTTCCCCCTGACCAAATTCGCGGCTGGGTCGACCTTGTCCGGATCTTCGAGGGGAACTTCAAAGGTACCTACGTGTGTCCTGGGAACTCCTGGGAATTGCGCAACTACAAGCAGAAACCAGGGGAGTCTCTCTGTGACTTTGCATGACGATTCTCCAAGCTCCACACCGAACTACCCCACATCTCCGATCTCGACGTCATTCTAGCATTTGTTGCGGGTATAACCTGCAAGGACCTAGTTCACGAGTTGGGGCGTAACCGCCCCAACACCGTCGATGAGCTCATGGATGTGATCGCCAACTATGCGGCCAGTGAAGAGGCGGTCGGCGCCTTCTTCAGCGATGAGAAGGACAAGGGAAAGGCTCCGGTAGCCGATGACGTCGGAGGCTCGAGCAAAGGGCCGAAGAGAAACAACAACAAGAAGAAAAATCAGCAAGGCAAGCGTGAGGCTGTAGAAGATGATCTCGTCGCAGCAACCGAACGCAAAAGACCTCGAGGTCCTCCCGAGGGCGCCATCTTCGACAAAATGCTCGAGGAGCCCTGCCCATATCACAAGGACGGGGCAAAGCACAAGCTTAAGGACTGTCGCATGCTTCGAAAGCACTTTGAGCAAGTGGGCATGAAGAAAGGTGACAACAAGAAAGACCAAGGTGGTGGTGAGGGAGACAACGGGGAAGACAAAAAATTCCCCGAAGTCTATGACTGCTACATGATCTACGGAGGCCCCTTGACCCAGCTCACAGCTCGACAGCGCAAGCGGGAGCATCGAGAAGTCTTCTCTGTCCGAGTCGCGACACCTCACTACCTCGACTGGTCTGACACGCCCATCACGTTCGACCGCAATGACCATCCGGATCGAGTCCCCAACCTCGGGGCCTATCCGCTCGTCGTCGACCCAGTCATCATGAACACCCGCCTCTTGAAGGTCCTCATGGATGGCGGCAGCAGCCTGAACGTCATCTACCTCGAGACCCTCGACCTCCTGGGAGTCAAGAGGTGCCAACTCCGACCCAGCGCCGGGGGATTCCATGGCGTCGTGCCAGGGAAAAAGGCCCTCCCCGTCGGCCGTATCAACCTTCCTGTCTGCTTTGGCACCCCTGCCAACTTCAGGAAAGAGACCCTCACCTTCGAGGTGGTCGGGTTTCATGGAACGTATCACGCTATCATCGGCCGACCGGGCTACGTGCAGTTCATGGCGATCCTGAACTACACCTATCTCAAGCTCAAGATGCCAGGACCCAAGGGCGTCATCACCGTCGCCTCCTCCTACGAGCACGCGTACGACTGCGACGTCGAATGCGTTGAGTATGGAGAGGCCGTTGAGCAAAATGCCATGATAGCCGCGACCCTCGAGCGCCTCGCCGATGAGGTGCCAGATCCGAAGTGGCATGCCGGCGACTTTGAGCCGGCACAAGACACCAAGAAAGTCCTCCTCGACCCGAGCTGCCCCGGCGAGAAGGTGCTAACGATTAGTGCCAACCTCAAGGGCAAATAGGAAGCCGTGCTCATCGACTTTCTCCGCACGAACGCTGATATGTTTGCATGGAGTCCTTCGGATATGCCGGGCATACCGAGGGAAGTCGCCGAGCATGCCTTGGAGATCCGGGCCGGGTCCAGACCGGTGAAGCAACGCCTGCGTTGCTTCGACGAGGAAAAGCGCAGGATCATCGGCGAGGAGGTGCACAAGGTTTTGGCGGCTGGATTCATCAAGGAGGTCCATCACCCTGAATGGTTAGCTAATCCCATGTTAGTTAAGAAAAAGAATGGAAAAATACAGATGTGTATTGACTATACTAGTTTAAACAAAGCATGTCCCAAAGTTCCGTTTCCTTTACCACGCATTGATCAAATTGTTGACTCTACCGCGGGATGTGAAACCCTCTCGTTCCTCGATGCTTATTCCGGCTACCACCAAATCAAGATGAAAGAGTCCGACCAGCTCGCGACTTCCTTCATCACACCTTTTGGCATGTACTGCTACGTCACCATGCCCTTCGGCCTTCGAAACGCCGGGGCGACGTATCAGCGGTGCATGCTCCACGTCTTCGGCGAATACATAGGCGACACGGTCGAGGCCTATGTCGATGACATCGTGGTCAAGTCTAGAAAAGTGGACAACCTCATCCATGACCTCAAAATCATGTTTGGGTGCCTTCGAGCCAACAACATATAACTCAACCCCGAGAAATGTGTCTTCGGAGTGCCTCGGGGCATGCTCCTCGGATACATCGTCTCTCAGCGCAGGATCGAGGCCAACCCTGAGAAGGTGGCGGCCATCATGCGAATGGGGCCGATTTGGGATCTCAAGGGCGTGCAGAAGGTCACGGGCTGCCTCGTGGCCCTCAGCTGTTTCATCTCACGTTTAGGGGAGAAGGCCATGCCTCTGTACCGCCTCTTGAAAAAATCTGAGCGATTCACATGGACCACGGAGGCCGAGGAGGCTCTCGATGAACTCAAAGGCATGCTGACATCCACCCCGATTCTCGTCCCTCCTCGACCAGCGATGTCGACTGAACCGCCCGAGCCCCTCCTCCTCTATGTCGCCGCAACCACTCAGGTGGTCAGCGCAACCATAGTGGTTGAGAGGCAAGAGGAAGAGCACGCCTTGGCCGTCCAGCGGCCGGTTTACTTTGTCAGCGAAGTACTTTCCGAAACAAAAATCTGCTACCCACAAGTGCAGAAGCTGCTCTACGCCATCGTCCTTACATGTCGCAAGCTCCAGCACTACTTCCTCAGCCACCCGGTTACCGTGGTATCTTCGTTCCCCTTAGGGGAGATCATCCATAACCGAGAGGCCGCTGGAAGGATTGTTAAGTGGTCGGTCGAGCTCATGGGTGAGACCATCACCTACGCACCGCAGAAAGCCATCAAGTCCCAAGCGCTGGCGGATTTCGTCGCTGAGTGGACCGACATTCAGTTGCCGCCAGTTCAAATCCAAGCTGAGTTGTGGACAATGTACTTCGACGGGTCGCTCATGAAGATAGGAGCAGGCGCGGGCTTGCTCTTCATCTCACCCCTCGGAGTCCACATGCGTTACGTCATTCGCATCCACTTTGCCGCTTCTAATAACGTCACGGAGTACGAAGCTCTCATCACTGGATTATGAGTTGCCCTTGAACTCAGAGTCCGACGCCTTGACGTTCGAGGTGACTCGCAACTAATCATCGACCAAGTGATGAAGGCCTCGAACTACCACGATGCTAAGATGGAAGCCTGCTGCAACGAAGTGCGCAAGTTGGAAGACAAGTTTCATGGCCTCGAGCTTAGTCATATTGCTCGACGATACAACGAAGCCGTGAATGAGCTTGCAAAAATCGCATCGACTCGAGGTACAGTCCCTCCGGACGTATTCTCGAGGGACCTCTTCGTGCCCTCCATCGATTTGGGCTCGGGGGCTTGCACTACGCCCTCGAAGCTCCACCCCACGACCTCGACTGGGGCCCCCTCGACCGGGGTCCAGGTTATGGAGATCCAGGGGACTCCTCCTCCGTCGAGCCCGCCGCCGGATTGGCGAGCCCCTTTTCTCGACTGTCTCATTCGGGGAGAGCTTCCGGAGGACCGGACCGAAGCTCGCCGGATCACGCGACGGGCCAAGTCCTACGTCATCTACGGTGATGGCAAGGAACTCTACAGGCGAAGCCCTTCAGGTGTTCTTCAGCGCTGCATTACTATCGAGGAAGGCAGGAGGCTCCTCGAGGACATACACTCAGGGGCATGCGGCCATCACGCAGCACCAAGAACCCTCGTAGGCAATGCCTTCCGACAGGGTTTCTACTGGCCGACCGCCGTTTTCGATGCCACGAACATTGTTCGCTCGTGCAAAGGGTGTCAATTTTATGCCAAGAAGACGCACCTCCCAGCTCACGCCCTACAAATGATCCCCATCACATGGCCGTTCGCCGTATGGGGGCTCGACCTCGTTGGTCCCCTCAAAAGGACAACTGGAGGCTTCACCCACCTGCTCGTTGCCGTCGACAAATTCACCAAGTGGATCGAAGCCCAGCCTATCGGCAACATCTGCTCCGAACGGGCGGTCGAGTTCTTCACCGACATCATCCGTCGCTTTGGGGTCCCAAACATCATCATCACGGACAACGGCACACAGTTCACCGGCAAGAAGTTCTTGGATTTTTGCGATCGCCATCACATCCATGTGAATTGGTCCGCGATTGCACATCCTTGAACTAACGGCCAGGTCGAGCGCGCCAATGGCATGATTTTGTAGGGCCTCAAGCCAAGGATCCTCAACCGCCTCAGCAAGCACAGAAAAAAATGGGCCGCGGAGCTGCCTTCGGTCCTATGGAGCTTAAGGACAACACCTAGTCGAGCCACGGGGTTCACCCCATTCTTCTTGGTCTATGGGTCCGAGGCCGTCCTCCCCACTAACCTCGAGTATGGTTCCCCTCGACTAAAGGCGTACAACGAGCAAAGCAACGAAGAAGCCCTCACAAACGCCGTCGACCAGCTCGAGGAGGCTCGAGACATGGCACTAATTAACTCCAGGAGGTATCAGCAGAAACTTTGATGCTACCACGACAAGCACGTGCGCCCGAGGGACTTCCAAGTTGAAGACCTCGTCCTACGCTGACAATAGAGCAACAAGGGACGTCACAAGCTGACCCCGCCATGGGAAGGCCCATACACCGTAGCTGAGGTGCTAAAGCCCGGGACGTACAAGCTCACTAACGACAAAGGCGAAATCCTCACCAACGCATGGAACATCAAACAGCTATGTCATTTCTACCCTTAGGGCACCAATGCCCTCGTACATTCTCGCATGTTTTGTACCTTTTCGCATGGCAAATATAAGGAGTACTTTCAATTATAAGTTCAAACTTGTTATTGTACATGCAAGAGGTAGCCTCGACCCTGTCTCGCCAGAGTCGAGCCTCCCTCAGGGGCTAACGGCGGGGGAACCCCCTAAGTTCCTAAAAATATGAATGATTTTTTTTAAAAATTCGAGCGTCTCCTTTCGCTTCGCAACTAAGTTGAAAATGCCTCGAACTCCCTAGGGGTCGAGGGTAGTCGAGCCGGGAGCTCTCCTACGCCTCCGGGCTATGGTACCTCCACTCGCTCCCCCCTCGAGGGATACGAGCCTGCGTCGAACACTTAGTCAAAAAGGCAAAAGTCAGGCGATCAAAGCTCGAGCGCCTCTTCTTTCTCACGCCTCGATACGCTTCGTGACTAAGTGAAAACGCCTTGAACTCCCTAGAGGGTCGAGGGCTGTCGAGCCGAGAGCTCTCCTACGCCCCCGGTCTACGGTACCTTCACTCGCTCCCCCCTCGAGGGATACGAGCATGCGTCGAAAACTTAGTCAAAAAAGCAAAGTCTAGGTGAAAGAAAGCAGAGAAGGCTTGAAAGTAAAATGACAAATTGCATTACGATAGATGCATTAATGCTCAAAAAGGCTTTCGAAGCCACATTGAATATAAGTTATAAAAAACTAACTTATTACATGGGCATCTTCGCCCAGCCTCGCCTTACAGGCCCGCTCCGTCGCCGCCCTCCTCGATGACGTACCCTTCATCCGCGGGGGGGGAGGACTTCGTCCTCGAACAACTACGCCAGCGCTCCCCCCGGCCTCTCGGCGTCATTGATGAGGCCTCGGCATCGCTCCTCATTCTCGGTGTCGGTCTTTGAGATATAGGGAACGAAGCCTTGGGCGACCACGTCCATGTCGAAGATGAAGCCGGAGGAGACCACTGCCAGCGCCCGCTTCACACCGGTATAAAGCGCCTCCCGCACGCGATCATGAAGGGTGGCATCGAGGTAGTAGATCCGGTCGACGAGCACGGCACCCGGGATGTCTTCTTCAGCACCCTCAACGGGCCCGACCTCCTAGGAGGCGCAGAGCCTGTCGAGGGCAACCTAGAGCCGGTCGAGAAGCGCCCCTTCCACCACGAGGCTCTCCTATAGCGCCTTGGCGGCAGTTTGGGTAGTGCACAGCTCAGTCTTGAGGCCTGAAACACAAAACAAGAGTTAGACAAACCATACGGGAAGAAAAAAGATCAAAAGCTCTTCAAGGAACTCACCAGCACAGCGAGTCTCGAGGGCGCAGCGATCCCCCAGCACGGCGTCGCGCTCCCCTTGAGCCTCGTCTCGCTCCCGCTGGGCCTCCTTGAAGGCCCGGGTCACCTCCGTCTTCTCGCAGTGGAGGGTCTCGAGGGCGCCACTAGCCAAGATGATGGCATGCTCCTTCTCTTGGAGGGTAGCCTTCATCGCCTCGAGCTGGGTTTCCAGGCTAGCGGCTCGGTTTTTCTCCTCCTGGGCCAAGGCGGAGAGGGTGTTCCGCGTCGTGGAGACTTCAGCGAGATTGGCCTCGAGCGAGCGGATACGCTCCACGAAGCCTTGAGCCTCCCCCACGAGTAGCTTGATGCGCTCCTGGGCTCGGACGCTCTCTCCCTTGGCCCTCTCCGCTTCGGCCTCGGCCGCGTCAGCTTCCTCCTTGGCACGCTTGAGCTCCTCCTTGAGTTGGGCGGCTTCCCCTCTAGCAGCCTCGGCGTCCTCCTTTGCCCGGGCGGCCTCCTCTTTGGCTTTGGCGGCCTTCCCCTGGTCCGCTTCACCTCCTCCTCGACCTCGGCCACTCTACCCTACGCAGATCGACCGGCTTCGAGTTGGTGAAGCACTTCCTCCCGGCTGTTGAGCGTGCCGTGGAGGAAGTATGACTTGGAGTGGTAACGCCTCTGCACCTCCTGGAGACAGGAAATCAAGGGTTAAGGCATTCCATATGAAAGAATTTGAAAAACTACATACGGTCTACACAGGGACTCACCGTGAGATTCCGGTCGAGGCCTTCGGCGAGCTCGACGCCCAGCTTCAGCAAGTGCTGCAGCCACACCCGGGACCGCATCGCGTCCTCCCAGCACCTGACTTCTGTCGGGTCGTCCATCTCGATCCCCGGAGTGCTGGAGTCGCCAAGCCTCTGGAGTACGATGCGCTCCTTGCCCCAATGTGGGAGGACCGTCTTGACCTTGGTTCGCGCCAAGGACTCGATCTCATCCACCACATCACGTGGGACGCTGTAACGCTCATCCAACTCCGCCGAGGTGCTGAACTCCGATGCGGCGCCGGCATCCCTTAGCCCGGGGTCGGAAGTCGACCTCCTCGGCATGCCAAAAGCCGACGTCTCCTCTGGATGCTCCATCGACGGTTGCGACGGCTGGCTCGACGCTGCTTCTGGTGCCTTCGGGGGCGGCGGAGGTGTCGAGGCCATCGCTTCCCTTGACGCCATGTCCTGTGGCACCAGCAGGTCCACCATCGACGCATTTTCCGGTGGGCTCGGTACCGAGGCCTCCTCCAATGGTACCCCCGGCAGCCGCGGGACCGTCGACGCCTTCGACGCCATTTCTTGTTCGGCCAGCAGCTCGTCCAGAGTGATCACGGACACCCATTGCTTGGGCAGTCCCGAAGTCCCCTCTGTCTCCGACGTCTCGGGCGGCTGCTGCGCCGGCGGGTCCAGCGGTGCCGTGTCCCCCGGCGGCGTCTGCTGCGCCTGTTGATGCTGGGGCTGGCCCCCAGTTTTCTCCTCCTCTTCCCACCACTCCTGCGGCTCTTTCTCCCCCTCCCGCTGCAATCGCGGTAGGTCTGCTTCTTGCTGGGCCCCCTGCTCCTGCTTCCTTTGGGCCTCGAGCTCGCGTAGCCCCGCCGGCCAGGGTCTCTGCTCTCCCGTCGAGGGGGGAAGGGCTGTGGTCTCCTCACCCTCGAGGTCGACGATGGCTACCTCCTCTCCCGGCTCGTGGCCCTCGGGGGCTCCCGCCTTGGGTACGGGGATCGAGGCCTCCGGTCGGCCAGGAGCGGAAGCTCCCGACGTCGGGGCTCCGCCCCCTGGCGCCGGGCCGAGCTCGAGGACCGCAGACAATGACGTCAAGGAGGCACTCCCTCCCTCTTGCGTCCTCCCTGGCTTGAAGTCGCCGCCCGTCGCGGCCCCCGAGACACTCGACCCTGCAGCAAGAGCGGAACCCGTCAGCCTATCGCGCGCCATAGCTCCGAGGGCTGAGGACAATCACTTGGCTTCCCACGGAGCCAAGGGCCTCGACATCACACCTGTGACCGGGGCCTCCATCTTCGCAGCTGCGTCCACCTTGAGCCGCTTAGCCGGTGCAAGAGACGCCTCCTCGATTTGGCGCTTGGGCCTGGATGGGAACAGGACGGCAAAAAGCTTATTAAACTGCACGAGGAGGATGCAACAAAAAAGAATCGAATCAACAACACTTACCCGAAGGGGATAGAGGCCTTTTGGGTCCCCCTCGAACTGCCAACAGATCTCAAGACCCCTCCCGAAGCCGAGCTCTTTCCGGGGCTGAGGCTGCTCGGGGCCATCGGTGGGGTCGTCGCGCCTCCCTGCTCCGACGGGGCTTCCTGAGCACGGCTCTGCTCCACCCGCGCCGATGACCGGGACCGGGTTTCTCGGGTCGAAATGGGTGGGGTCCCGCCTCGAGTACAATGGGAGGGGGGTGAACCCCCTCGGGTTGAGGCGTCGGCCCACCTTTTCCCACGCCGGCGCTCCGAGGCCGACGTTACCGGCTGGGGGGGCGCGCTGCTCCACCGCCTCCTCCGGCACGAAGGGGCGGTCAGCATGGGAGGAACTCGACAAGATGAGCTCGAGACGCCCCGCCACCCCCTCGATGTCATCGCTGTCATCGTCAACATCATCTTCATCTCCCTCAGACGAGGGAGACTTCTCCTCCGGGAGCCCGTCACGCCTCTGCTGAGCGCGGCGCCTCGCAAGCCTTTCGCGCTCCGGGAGCTTCTTGGCCTTCTTCTTCTCCTCTTCGTCCTTACGCCACTTTTTTTGCTAGGCGTTGAAGCGTCTTACCTGATGATCGGGAGCGTCCTCCCTCAGTGGGGGCCTCGATCTCTGGTAGTCGATTCTCCCCTACACGAAAACGTTTAGTCACAGGGACAAGAGAAGGGGGTGGAATGAAAACGCAAAAGGCATGGGTCAGGGCACTCACCAAGTCGAGGCAACCCTCCTCTGGCCGCATGGGGAGGCGGTTGATGTCTTCTGACCTAAACGAGCCCGCAACCATCCCCTTTACCCGCACAACGACTGCCGCGGCGACCGGCTTCTCACCGGACATCCGGCACCTCTCGAGAACCTCGGGTGCCGTCAAGGGGAGCATCTCGTTCAACCGCAGTGGGCGCTCCATCAGAGGGTGCATCCGTCGACTGTGGAAGGCCGAGACCACCACACCTGCCGTCAGACCCGCCTGTCGAAGGGCCTTCATCGCGACAATGAGGGGACGAAGTCGACGCTGAAGATCTCTCGTGACACCGTGCGGCCAGTTGAATGGACGCTCGGTGATAAGCTGCCCGGTGTACGGCGGAAGGTAGCCTCCGTCGTTGCGAAGGTAGAACCATTGCTCATCCCACCGGGAGTGGTTGGACATCAACCCGGTGGGGATATACTCGCGTGGCTCCTCCGACTTTCCGGTCTTCAACACGAAGTTGAGGCAGCCCGCTCTGACGACTCGCCTTATTCCTGGTGCCACCGGGGAGGCAAACCACTCCCCCTTGTAAAGATGGAGCCACAGCTCCCAATGTGGTGCCATCCCAAGGTAGCCCTCATAGACAGTCGTGAAAATGGCGACGTTGGAGATGGCATTGGGGGAGAAATGTTGGAGCTCGACGCCGTAGAAGTTCGTCAACCCCTGCATGAACTCGCTCGGGGGTACACCGAACCCATGCCGATGATATTTGAGGAAGCTCACCACATAGCCCTCCGGCGGGTTTGGCTCTTGGTGGTTCCTTGATGGCGCAATCCACTCCGGCCGATTCGGATTGGTGATGGGGCAGAGAAGTCCTTCTCCCACCAGCTCGTTCAGCCTTTGCCGCGTCACGGTCGATGGGCGCCAGGGTTCAGTGGGCTGGAGGACGGGGGCCATGGCGGCAGCGGCGGCACGGATCCGCTCGGTGGACGCGGCGGCGGCAGCAACAACATGAATCTCCTCGGCGGATGGACAACCGGGAAGGTTCCCAATTGTGATTTCTTGCTCTAAGTTTCTACCCTCATGCGCGTAGGAAAGCAGGAATTCGGGAGGATGGCAAAGGTGGGGGCGAACAGCGCCTGTCCCCATCCATTTTTATTCCCGGGAAGAGCAACGGGCGGAGTCCGGCGGCAGGGAAAAGGTAACTTCTCGCAATTAATGCGCTTACCTGACCGTTCCCCCCTTGATCCTCGACCGGATGCGCACGTCACACCTCTGGCAAAGAGCCGTTGCTCGGGCCCACCACGATCGCACCGCTAAGGCCTTCTCCTCAAAAGGCGTGTCCAACGATAAGAAAAAAAAGCCGTTACTCGCCAACAGAGATTTCTATGAAAGGTAAAACGGGCTCTAGCCCCACCTCGAAGTCTCGAGGGAGCGAAGGCCAGCCCTTGAATGAGGGTTCAACGGCCGCCCTTGAGCACCAAAAAAATCGGGCTCCGGCCCTAAGCCTTGAGGGAGCGAAGGCTGTCCCCACGATCAGGGTTTGACAGCCGCCCTCGAGCACCCGAGTCAGGGGTGACCAAGGGGGAGCCAAAATGAGGCCTTACTCGAGTATGAACTCTCGAGACCTCTTTGGACACATCCAAGGCGAAATGCTACAGACTTTATGGAATCCCCCCGAAGGGAGGCATCGAGCCGCCGAGACCTATCGAATGGAATCGGTATCCGTAAGACCATGCGTTTTGCTCTAATGAGACCGCCTCCAGGCCACCAGCCAACCTCTATCGAATGAGGAACGGGCTCTCACTTGGATTTTCCCGTTACCAGCTCACTGAGAACTTCGCGGCTCGCCCTATCGAGGGTAGTCCGACGCTTCTCGGCTCACGTCCGATCGAAAGGACTCGTGAGATGAATGCCGAGGCCGGCAACGCCCCAGCCGCACGAGGCTCGGGAGCTCGACTATGCCCGGCACCCCTTGACGAAAGAGGGTCGAAAATCCCCCGGGGGCTCGGCGTCCCGACGCACCCCTCGGTAAAGCGCTGCGACTCCAGTTCAGGCCTGTACCCGACTGGACAAGCACCCTCGACAAAGACAAATGAAGCCCTCACAGGAGTCTTTCGACTCCTACGAGGCCTCGAGGGCTACCCCCGCGGGGGTCGCTCGCGCGCCCCCACGGAAAGATCCGAATCACGTCCCGTTTCTGATTCTTGACCCCCTGCCCGAGTGCCAACACTCGCGCAGGGGCTCGGGGGCTACTGTTGTTACCCAGGAAATGGGTACCCTAAACCCTTGGTTTACTGGACTAAACCCCACAAAATCTGTAACACGAACCCTCCAGTGACCTCCCATGTTAACGTTCGAAGGCCCGCAGGCTAAGGCATATTGGGCTGACCCACGAACGGGCTACGACGGCCCAAAGCCAAAGCCTGCTCGAGGGGCTACCGTGCGGACTGGGACTGTACACTCGAGGGTACAACTCGGGCGACCCGTCGAGGATGGAACTTCGCCCGGCGAACGAGCCTGCCCTTGAGGACGGAACTTCATTCGCGCGAATGGGCAGTCCTCGAGCACAGTGCACCCCTCGGCTGCTGACTCTGTCGTACGGATCCGGGTGCATTTAATGCATTTTACCTACCCCCGCCTAACCGTATGGCCACAGTTACGGTAACAGTTGTAGGTGTGGCGGTCAAATCTAGCTTTTACCGCCCATGCCCCTGAATCCCACGGGTAGTACTTCGCTGTTTGTGCCATGCCAAGCACTGTGTCCCGTCCAGCACCCCCTCGAGACGCATAAATCAGCACGCTTCCCGCATTTCCTGGGATTCGACCTTATCCGGTGAGGCTCGACCCTCTCGACTCGACCCCCTCGACTCGAGCCAGATCCTCGACCGCCGCCCCTCGACTTCATCGGATGAACCCTCGAGCGGGACTTCAACGACTCCGGGCTGCACTTCAACAACTCCCGACGCGACGGCTGCAGGACCTCCCATGCCGACGTACATCTCTACAGTAGCACCGACGTGATCGGCCTCAACGTCATACGTCACCGGCCATGCGAACTCTAAATATATGTACTCCTGTGCCCCTCCTTCACCTATAAAAGGAGGCGCCAGGATGTTAAAAAGAGAGAGAACGGACGAGAGGATCTAGAGCATAGAAACGCTAAGGCTTTAGATCACAAAACAATACCGTGAGACAGTGTAAAGTAGAGAGCAAGGCGCCCGAATGCCCAAGCTCCAGCTCACGCTCCTCACACCTGCTTGTATTTTCCCCTGTACTAGCACTTCGGTGCAAGATAACACGAACTATCCTCCCCCCACTGGACGTAGGGCCTTCTTTGCCCGAACCAGGATAAATCACCGTGCCCTTCTTGCATCACCCACCGGATTAAGGGAGCACGCAATTATGAATATTACTCGTTGGTGTTAACCCACGGGGGTTAAAACACCGAAAGTTGGCGCGCCAGGTAGGGGAACCGCATGTCACTAACAATTTCCCGCCATTTTTCGGATGGGCGACTTTATTTCACCACTTTCGCGTGCTACGGTGATCTGGTTTGGGAGCCTGGAGTTCATGTCCCACGGCCAGGGCTATGACATGACCCTGCTCTCGATCAGTGACCCAAACGGAGGTCGCGGTATGCCCCCACGCTCATGGGGGCCGCTCGCCGGTCTCACCACCATGCTGCCACATCCAGAAGGAGGCACGATCGACACCGTCATCGCCATCAACCTAAGTCGAGGATGGTTCCCGCTATTTTCTCCTCGCCCCTGACCGGAGATGAGGAACCCCTTGTTGGGGGATTGTCTGACCCGAGTTCAGAGGTAGAGGGCGAACCGGTAGGACCCCACCACAACCCCGACTCCACCTTCGCAGTACGCTCATCGAAGGAGCGCGACGAAGTTTCGTCCTCAAGGACGCTTAGCACCTCCTTTGTCGGGCAAATGAGGTGCTAAGGATTCATCTTCGCTTAGTGATGACAGTGAGTATGTGCCTAAGACGGAGCCACAGGATGTTGTTTCAGTGAGCAGAATTACTGGGCTGTGTGACAACCATGGTCGTATGCATTTGGGGTCAGCAAACTAAACATTGCCTTTCAATTTGGTTGTCTTACTGGTACATTACTGATTTTATGTACAAATTATGTGTGCAGTACCGCGCTTTGTGAGTGGGGCAGGCTTATTTTTGATGTGGAGAATGATAGTGCCAAAGTGAACATGGAGAGCACCAAGGTGCAAATGGACATTGTCAAGTTGGAGAAGGAAAGTGTCAAGGTGGAGACGAAGAGTGACAACTTTGTGATGAGTGCCGATGTGCAAATGGACACCGTCAAGTTGGACAAGAGTGCCAAAGTGCAGATGGGCAGTGTTAGGGTGAGCAGAGTTACTGGGTTGTGCGACAATCATGGTCGTCTACATTTGGGGTCAGACATCTAAACATTGCCTTGCAATTTCATTGCCATACTGGTACCTGACTGATTATGTGTAAAAATTCCGTGTGCAGTGCTGCGCTTCGTGAGTGGCGACGGGTTATTTCCGATGTGGAGAATGAGAGTGGCAAGGTGGACATGGAGAGCACCAAGGTGATGATGGACAGTGTGAAGTTGGAGAAGGAGAGTGGCAAGGTGAAGATGGACACCGTCAAGTTGGAAGACGCTACCAAAGTGCAGGTGGGCAGTGTCAAGGTGGAGGACACCGCCAAGCAGAGTGCCAAGGTGGAGATTGACAGTGTCAAGGTGGAGATGGATAGTGGCAAGGAGCTGGACTACATTGTCAGCTTCTCTCATATTGAAACTGATGATGAGACATGTTGGTTCCAGAATGGTGTGGACTTGCGAGGCCATTCGCAGGTGGAAGATGACGACGTTAATGATCAAGTATTTTGGTAGTAACTCTACTCTAATGATTCTTTACCGCCCATACCGGGGACGTGTATCGGTCTGCACGGCACTGTTACGCCGTACTCAACGCTGTTAGGCCGCTCGAGGCCCCCTCGACGCGCTACGCAACAAACAACTGACATCGAATTCCCTAAATTCAATCTTATCTGTTCAACCACTACGCTCGAGGTTACCCCTCGACTGGGCCTCGAGTACACATCGACGCCCTCCGGTCAACCCACATCGACCTCGAAGACCGCACCAACAACTCCCGATGCGACCCCAACATGGACTCACACGCCCTCTACAGGGGATCGCGTTTTTCGCCGGTCAGCAACCACGTCTTCGAAGGACGCCTGTCAACTCCGAGCCACGCTGCTACAGGACAAGCCATGCTCAGCGCACGTCTCTGCAGAGGCCTCGAGTTGACCACCACGACCCGCGACGTCACCACCGCGTCATCGAACCAGGACATCTGTACCCCTGTGTCGACCCTTGGCCTATAAAAGGGGACGCCAGGAGACCCAATAAGGGAGAGGAAAAAACCAACTTGGGACAATGATCTCACGAACAACCGAACACACGCCTAGGCAGACTCCTAGACTCCGAATAGCTCTTTCGCTCTATACTCGACCCCCTCGAATTCTCTCATACGCTTGTATCCATCCCTGTACAAGCACTTAGGTGCAAGATAATACAAATCTTCTCCCCCCGCTGGACGTAGGGCTTTCTTTGCCCGAACCAGGATAAATCGCTGTGTTCTTCTTGCATCACCATCCGAACGGGTTATGCACACATACATTTACTCGTTGGCTTAGGGCACCCCCGGGTTCCTAACGCCGACAGTTGGCGCGCAAGGTAGGGGCCTGTGTGTGTCAAACTGCTTCGTTCGGATGGCGGATTTCGTATCATCGCTCCCTTTCGGCTCGGTGATCTGGTTTGGGAGTTTGGAGTTCCTGTCGCTCAGCACGAGCCATGACATGGTCCTGCTCTCAACCGGGCACCCAAGCGGGGGCGCTTCTGGGACTCCGCGAGGAGCCCCACGTCGCCCTCACCACCACGCTTCCCAATCAAGAAGGAGACGTGGATCGCAGGGCGGGCGGCGCCGCCGTGCGACCACGGTCGTCACATCCTCTTCGTCTTCAACAGATGACTTGAGCTCTCTGGCTAGGAGCCTCCCACAACTACGCGTAAGGCCCAAAGAGAGGCAGCGCTCGCAGGGTTGAACGCTTCTCCCCAGGCGAACGCGCCCCTCACGTCTACGGCTCTCTTGCCCCATGAGCAGTTTACCGTCCGACCGGCACTGCCATTTGGGCTCGACAATGCCGCTTCGACATACTCCACTATTGTGCGCTCGGGTTTCGGAGCAGACAGGGAACGGACTGGACCCCCCACGCGTAGCAGCATGCCGGGAGGTACCGGTACTGGCCCCCGAACGCCCGATTAACCCTCGCCCACGCGGCGCCTGCCCTCGCGCGCTTCGAAGGTGGCTGGAAGTGAAACAGTTTGGGCGGACCATCATGCCTTGCCCGCTCTACTCCGACTCCGACTACGACTCCAGCTACTATGATCCCACGCGAGAGTGTTTCCACGTTGACATAGTCGCCGCGTCGGGCGACGACGACGCCGATCCGGCAGAGACGTCCACACCACCGGCTGCAATAGGTGGACCCCTCCTCCTGGCGAGACAGGAGGAAGGGCCCCCTGCCGCGACCAATGACCCGTGCGATTCACAGGGCGCCCGCGTCGCCCAGCTCGCGCAGGTCCGGGAGCTTCGAGCCAAACTCGACGAAGGCAAAGAGCAACTGCGCCAGCTCGAGCGTACCCTCGAGCAAGACAATCGGAATCCCCAGACGGAGGGGCTCGGGCCCGAGCGCGGCAAGTACAGTGGCAGATTGTGGGCGCGGATACGGTTGCACGTCCCGCCTTCAATAGAGCCAGTCAGAATGTCATCGCGGCAACCATGCTTCTCCGCAACATGCCGGCCCCCTCGAATCCTGAAGCCCAACGAGTCCAACAGGAGATCCAGGGCCTTCTCGAGGTGGCCGCCATCCAACAGGCCAAACGTTCTGCCTTGAGGCATCGAGGTGCGGCCTCAGGGCAACACCACGACCCTCACGGCATGAGAGGCAGGCCTCGACCCAGCCGGTAGACTCCCCCCGTTCGAAGGGGGCGGTCCTCGCCCACAATCGCGTTCCTGACAAGTGCGAGCCCCGTGATGCGCGTCACGACATCAACGAACACCACAGACGCAAGAGCGGTGACACCGAGGCATGAGGCTACAGCACTCATCGGGGCGGACGCTACGACAGCGACGAGGACCGACGTCGATCCCCGGATCCGCCGGGACCTCGAGCCTTCAGCCGTGCGATTCGCAGCACGCCGCTGCCTAGCCCCTTCAGACCCCCGACAAGTCTCGTCAAATACGACGGCGAGACAAAGCCTGAGCTCTGGCTTGCCGACTTCAAGCTGGCGTGCCAGCTTGGTGGGGCCCGCGACGACAGCGCCATCATTCGACAACTCCCACTCTTTCTCTCCGACACCGCATGAAGGTGGCTCGAGGGGCTTCCCCCTAACCAAATCTATGACTGGTCTAACCTGGTCAGGGTTTTCGATGGGAACTTTAAGGGCACCTATGTGCGTTCGGGCAACAGGTGGGAACTCCGAGGCTGCAGACAGAAGCCCGGGGAATCCCTCCGCGATTTTACTCGACGCTTTTCCAAGCAGCGCACTGAGCTTCCCCACGTCACCGACGAAGAGGTGATCCTGGCTTTCATTGCCGGGACCACCTGCAAGGAACTGGTCCGGGAGCTCGGGCGTGCTCCCCAAAGATCGCCGATGAATTGATGGACATCGTGGCCAAGTTTGCCGCCGGAGAAGAGGCCGTCGGCGCCTTCTTCGACAGTGGCCAAGGCCAAACGCAAGCCAAGGCGGCCAACCCCGAGGGTTCGAACCGGGGCGGCAAGAAAGGGGGCAAGAAGAAGAAGAAGAACCCATGAGGCAAGCGCGAAGACGCCCCCGACGACGACCTCGTGGCGGCTGTCGAGCCCAAGAAGCCTGGAGACCCTCCCGAAAAGGGCCTATTCGACGAGATGCTCAAGAAACCGTGCCCATATCACAAGGGCTAGGCCAACCACACCCTCAAAAACTGCCGGATGCTCAAAAGGCATTTCGAGGGTACGGTTTGAGGAAAGAAAGAGAAAAAGGAAGAGCCCAACGACAAGAACGACGACAAGGATGATGGATTCCCCGTGGTGCAGCTACGTCGCTAACGACAAAGGTGAAATCTTCACCAACGCATGGAACATCAAACAGCTACGTCATTTCTACCCCTAGGGCATCGATACCCTTGTACATTCTCGCATGTTTCGTACATTTTCGCATGACAAGTATAAGAAGTACTTTCGATTATAAGTTCAAACTTACTATTGTGCATGCAAGACATAGCCTCGACCCTGTCTAGCCAGAGTCGAGCCTCCCTTAGGGGCTAACAGGGGGGAACCCCTAAGTTCCTAAAAAATACGAACGATTTTTTCAAAATTCGAGCGTCTCCTTTTGCTTTGCAACTAAGTAGAAAACGCCTTGAACTCCCTAAGGGTCGAGGGCTGCCGAGCCTGGGGCTCTCCTACGCCTCAGGGCTATGGTACCCCCACTCGTTCCCCCTCGAGAGATACGAGCATGCGTCGAACACTTAGTCAAAAAGCAAAAGTCAGGTGATTGAAACTCGAGCGTCTCTTCTTTCCTACGCCTCGATACGCTTCATGACTAAGTAGAAAACACCTCGAATTCCCTAAGGGTCGAGGGCTATCGAGCCGGGAGCTCTCCTATGCCTCAGGGCTATGGTACCTCCACTCACTCCCCCACTCGAGGGATACGAGCACGCGTCGAACACTTAGTCAAAAAAGCAAAATCTAGGTGAAAGAAAACAGAGAAGGCTCGACCTTAAAATATCCAAATGCATTACGATAGATGCATAGATGTTTTAAAGGCCCTCGAAGCCACACTGAATATAAGTTACAAAAATTAACTTATTTACACGGGCACCTTCGCCCAGTTTTTCCCTATAGGCCTGCTCCGCCATCTCCATCGCCGCCCTCCTCGACGGTGTACCCTTCATCTTTTTTTCGAAGACCGACAGACGACTGACGCTTGCCTGACCAGAATCATCCACTACCGCACCGCTCCGACTCCCGCGACATTACGGCCGCGCCACTTCGAATCTTTTCTTAAAAAACGAGAACTGACGATTACCCTCCTCGAAATGCACTATAAGTACAGGAATCATCCACTACCATGCCACTCCGACTTCTGCACAAAAAGGCATGCGTGACGGACAGGAGGAGTCATCCACAGACGGATCTTCCCACGACACGGGATACGGGCCCAGGCCCTCAAAATCTCCAGGGAGCGAAGGCTGTCCCTCGAAGAGGGTTCGACAGCCGCCCTCGAGTACCGGAGTTAGGGGTGACCAAGGAGGGCCGACGCGAGTCCCATGCTCAAGAATGAATTCTCGAGGCCCCCTCAGACACATTCAAGGCAAAACTAAGGGACCACGACGGAATCCCCTCGAGGGGAGGCATCGAGCGACCAGACCCGATCGAAAGGGTTTGGCATCCGCAGGACCCACTGTTTTGCTCGAATAAGAGCGCCTCAGGGCCACTAGTCGACCCCTATCGAACGGGGCATGAGCTCTTACTTGAATTTCCTGATAGTAGCTCACCTGAGACGTTGATGCTCGCCCGAGCATGGGTAGCACAACCCTTCTCCCTCCACTACCCAATCGAAAGGGTTCGTGAGGGTCGAACGAAAAAGTCGAGCTCGCACCTGACCGGCTTTGACAAAAGAAGCTATGGAGCGGACTCGCAACCGGGTGGCCTCAACGAAAGAGGACCCAACCGCCCGAGGGCTCGATCATTCAAACACGCCTCGACGAAAACCAAAAATAAAAGACCTCGGGTGAGTATTCTACTCACCCGAGGCCTCGGGGGCTACACCCGAAGGGTGCGCTCGTGCGCACCCCTCGGAATACGACCAACACTCTGAGTCCATTTAACTGAGCCTCCGCGTAAGTATCAACACTTACACGAAGCCTCGGGGGCTACTGTCGGTTACCGAGAAAAGGGGTACCCTAAACCTCCCTTGTTTTCGGTTGAACCCCGAGTTTGCCCTCAGATTAATCTCACGGGGACCCTCGAAAAAGCACGTGCAAGACCAGACCGTACATCCTCGACCCACCGGGGCCCACCGGCAAATACAAACTGGGCCGACCCACAACAGAATACTTAACTTCTACCGTGACCCTCGATAAGCCACTGACGTCACTATCTGACCCTCGACAAATCACTGACGTCACCAGCTGATGATCGCTCGAGATGGGGGGACCCCGCATCAAGTGTCGAGGCCCTGGCGGGACGGACGCCTTGATATAACAAGGGTCGAGCCCCCCTCGATCCGCCAACTCCGGGTGCGTCCGACAGCGCATTTGATGCGAAACTACCTAACCTCGTCCAATCGTATGGCTACAATAGCCGCACAGTGGTCCGTACGGCGGTCGAATCCCACTTTACCGCCCATACCGGGGATGTGCATCAGTCTGCACGGCACTGTTACGCCGTACTCAGCGCTGTTAGGCCGCTCGAGGCCCCCTCGACGCGTTACGTGACAAACAACCGACATCGGATTCCCTAAATTCAATCTTATCCGTTCAACCACTACGCTCGAGGTTACCCCTCGACTGGGCCTCGAGTACACATCGACGCCCTCCGGTCAACCCACATCGACCTCGAAGACCGCGCCAACAACTCCCGATGCGACCCCAACATGGACTCACACGCCCTCTACAGGGGATCGCGTTTTTCACCGGTCAGCAACCACGTCTTCGAAGGACGCCTGTCAACTCCGAGCCACGCTGCTACAGGACAAGCCATGCTCAGCGCACGTCTCTGCAGAGGCCTACCACGACCCGCGACGTCACCACCGCGTCATCGAACCAGGACATCTGTACCCCTGTGCCTCCCCTTGGCCTATAAAAGGGGATGCCAGGAGACCCAATAAGGGAGAGGAAAAAAACCGACTTGGGACAACGATCTCACGAACAACCGAACACACGCCTAGGCAGACTCCTAGACTCCGAATAGCTCTTTCACTCTATACTCGACCCCCCCTCGAATTCTCTCATACGCTTGTATCCGCCCCTGTACAAGCACTTAGGTGCAAGATAATACAAATCTTCTCCCCCCGCTGGACGTAGGGCTTTCTTTGCCTGAACCAGGATAAATCGCTATGTTCTTCTTGCATCACCATCCGAACGGGTTACGCACACATACGTTTACTCGTTGGCTTAGGACACCCCCGGGTTCCTAACGTCGACAACCATGTTTATATATACAATAGCAGCGCTTGCTGTACAAAGCAAAACCAAAAGCAAAAGCATCCTAAGCTCTGTTTAGATGAACATAACCATTAATTGTTCAACAACTTGATAGCCCTTTGAACAACCTGGCTATCACAACTTAGAGCTTCAGGGAGCATGCCTAGTGCCTCTAGCCTTTCTTTATTCATGTGAGGGATCTTGTACCTATTGCCTCCACCATCTTTCATAACTTCAATCATGCATCCTTGTAGTGTGAGGAATACCCTATTCAAAATGATGGGGTTGTAGTTTTCATATTCTGCGATCACATTCTGGATAAGTTCATTCATGTTTCTAGATGTCGTTCTATCCATTAACGACTGAAGATAGGCAAAAAAACCAAGGTCAAGGAAGTTCATGTCAGGTGAATTAGCAGGCTGGTTAGTTAGGTGTATGTCTAGGCCTGTTCGGGCTACTGCCAGCTTGAAATCTGCATCATCTGGTCGTACATGAGAAGGAGCATTGTCTTGTTGTATCCATATTGTCTCATGCCTTGATTCTTCAGGCCACTAAGCTTCTATAGCTGGTATTAGTTTTTCAATCATGTAAGATCTGACAGTTTGTCCGTCAACCTTCATGGTCTTTGTGATAGGTGTGCCCCTCGATCTGTTGCCACTTTTTATTTTCGCTGGTTCCTGTAATTATAAAGATTGTTTAGCCAAATAGCTATGAATGGATTACAAGTACTATGTAGAGAATGACTAGTACCTCACACACAAAAGGCCATAGGCCTATAAGTCCAGTAAAATAGCATCTCCCTTCATCGTCAAACCTAGGCCTTCCAACAGCAGAATAAAACATGACTTTGTGAATGGCATTCTTGTTTTGCATTGTCCTATGTGGGTCTTCTTCATCTGGATGCAAGTACGCAGTCATATTCTTCTTTGTACCATTGAACCACTTCTTATCCGAGTGAATAATATTTTTCATATGCTCGAACTTTGGATTGTTTGATAGAGTACTTGGATCTAGTTTAGAGAGAGCCCACCGCAACCTTCTTTGTTTTCTTCCCTCAAATAAGGCCTCAGTGCATTTGAGTGTTGTCGTAGCAAGCCTTCTGTGAACCGCCTATGTAGAGTGGTTGTATTCATTCCAAGAGAATATGCTAGTGACCTTAAGGTTCCCCTTCTGTTTAAGGGAATATCAACAACCCTCGTGAGGTCTACTTGTATTATTTTACGACCACAATTCTTAGGTTTTAAAGATTTGACATCTACTGGTATGCCCTGTGCCAAGCAATTTTTTGCTCTCTGCCATATCCATTGTATTGTGCGCACATTCACATTGTACTTATTACCAACAACTGTTGTGCTGTTTCTCTGTAATGTGCTATTAGTGCTTAACCTCAGCAAATCTTCATATATATCTTGTCTTTCTCTTTCTGTCAAAATCCTGAGCACATTTGTTGCTTCTTGTAGGGGTTGCTGATAGTCTTCATCATTTGAGTCAGACAACTCCTCTTCATCAAATCTGATGTGTACAACATCTGCAAACACACCAAAGTCATGTATGACATCATCTAAGGTATCTTGTGGTTCTTGCAAGCCAATGTTATCATCTGGTACAATAAGAAGTTGTAGATGGTGTGCTCATTGTGAGTAAATTGATTATAAAAACTTTTACATGGGCAAATATTACTTGGACATGAGGAAAATAATCACCTGCATGCAGGTTTTCTTGAGCTTCTGGTGGATCATTTAAATCAAATGGATGGGCAGCAATGTCACCTAGTACAGAATCACGGTAATGATTGTGAGAATGCATTTTCACCCACACATGAGTTATTCTCCCTGGTCACTCTATTTAATTCAAACATGAGTTGCCTTATACACAAAAAGTGCAGTAATGTTGCTTGTAATTTTCTGAGACAAACTAAACTAATTGAAATTTATGACAACAATTGAAGCAAATTTTAGGCCGCAAGGTACAGAGGAGCTTTGCTGCAATAATCGTTTTAGATGAGATAGATACTAAAATTATGACTTCAACATGAGTGAAATAATCACCTGCATGCATGTTTTCTTGTTCTTCATGTGGATCATGTAAATGAGATGGATGCCCAGCTTGGTCATCTGGTACAGAAGCAAGATGATGATAATGAGAATCCATTGTCACCCCATACATGTGAGTTATTCTCCCCTCTCATTCCAATTTAATTTTGAATTTAAAGCAAAAATATGAGCCGCATACCTTACACACAAAAAATAACTAAGGGTACTTTTGATTTTATGATAACTAAACCGATTCATGCTAATACTAATTTCAGGACAGAGAGAGGATACAAAGTAATAGGGGAGAGAGAAAAGGAGAGAGAGGGAGAGGGAGGGAGAGGTGAGAGGTAGAGAGAGAGAACTGAGAGAGGGAGACAACCAGAGAGACAGAGGGAGACAACCAAAGAGATAGAGGGAGAGGAGAGGAGAGGAGAGAGAGAAAGAACAAGAGAGAGAGAAAGAACAAGAGAGAGAGCAAAGTGTTTACCTTGATAAATTTGTTCATTCTAAACAGGATGGAGACCAAAGTGATGAGATCCCCAAACTTCACCTACAGCAGCTACAGCTTCCAAGGGATCCTCTTCATGTTCAGCAGGGCTCTTGTTGAGATCAGGCACCTTCTCTCCTTCCTCTGCCGGTGTGTTCAAATCAAATGCCATGGAAGATGGATGAGAGAGAGGTGAATGGTTCAAATGAAGCAACGAGAGGGTTACTGGCCTTTCATTGCCATATGTTTAGAGAAATGGTGCTGCAGCCAATAGTTTGAAATTTCAATTTGGTTTTGCTGTGTAAAAGTGAAACGCAGGATTTGGTTTGGTGCCATGTTTGCCGCCAAGTGAAACTCCGATTATAATGTAAAAAAAGTTATTGTGGGTGGCATTAATAACATGTTCATCCAAATGAGTAGTACAACACAAATCATTTGTACGCACTCTTTTCTCTCATCCATAGTAGGTGTGTCAGGACTGCCTTGTTTCCTGGACCAATTCTCCGACGACAGTTATCGTGGAACAGAGGGAGTATGCCACATCTCGCACAACCCGCGTACACCCTGCATCCCTGCGCCGTGCGCCACCGCCGTAGTTGGTCACGGGATCCAGGAGGACAGGAGGCAAGGACCTGGCCGCCGCTGTCCATTGCGTCGCACGCCGCCGGCATCCTCGACCGCTCCGCGTCCACGGCATCCGTGCAGCGCAAGGTGCCACGCCGGCCGCCTGGTCGCCACATCGGCTACCTGACTATTGAGGGTCGCCGGATTGCGCCCCCCCGCCCTGCAGGCCTCTGGCCTCGGCCGGCTGGCCCACAACTGTCCAGCTGTGTCGACCGGTAAGGCCATGACCCATCTGTTACGACTGTTAGTCTACTACTGTGATAGCTGTGTCCGCCTCCTTTGTTCTCCTTTGTTTCCTAATCTCCTTTCCCTTTCTTGCTCGTTTTTCTTTTTTTCGTAATCTGTACTCATTTCAGCTTTAATTTGATCTTGTTGTAGTTGTAGGGGCGCAAGCCCCTCCAGTTTCTTTCAAAAGAAAAAAATAGTGTTAGCGTATTTTTTTTCTTTTCCAATCTCTACTAATTTTTATTCAGATTTAGTAATTATTTGGATCGAATTGAAATTAGAAATATGGATGATGCAAGATGCAAATATACCACCTTACTGGACACTGGGTATTTCTATTTTTATCTCATCATGTGTGTGTTAATATGATATTTTTAGCTTCTTAGAGGCCCTAGTCTTGACGAAAACCTGGCTCCGCACTGGAGAGGACCCTTTCAAAGTTTGTTTGCAGTTGTGAAAGTTTTCGCGCGGAGAAGGAGCTGAACAGGAAGATAAGAAGCGGAGGCCGCAGAATATTACTCGTTGTGGGTGCCCTGCCAAATTTATGATTGCAGAAGATCAGAACGGGCAGTGGTACGTGAAGGATTTCATCGATGAACACAACCATCCGATGATTGAACGAGGCCTTGCTTATTTTCTGCGTTCACATTGGAAAATCAGTGATGATCAGAAAGCTCAGATTATGGAGATGCATATTGCTGGGATTCATTGTGGAGATGCATATTGCTGGGATTCGCAAACACCAGATAATGGATGTTATGGAAAGGCGTACGGTGGGTATGATAAGGTTGGATTTATAGCAAGGGACCTCTATAATTTCTGCCATCGCGATAAAGTGGAGACGCTTGCCACCGGTGATACTCAAACAATACTCAGGTACATGATAGAAAGCAAACGTAGAGATCTTGATTTCTTTTTCCGGCACAAGACTGATGAGAGAGGGTGCCTGACTGGTCGTTCTGGTGTGACTTTCAATGTCAGGTTGATTATAAAGCATTTGGTGACATTGTCGTATTCGATGGCACGTACAAAACAAACCAATACAACCTGCCCCTTGTTCCTTTTGTTGGGGTGAATCACCATCGCAGCACGGTTATTTTTGCATGTGGAATTCTTTCTCAGGAGACCACTGAGTCCTATGTGTGGCTGCTTAGGTCATTCTGTGATGCCATGACTCAGAAGCATCCAGTGTCCGTGATCACTGATGAAAACCTTGCTATGCAGAAAGCAATCAGGATTGTGTGGCCGAATTCCTCGCACAGGCTATGCTCATGGCATATTGAGTTGAACACTGAGCTTAATGTTTCGGACGAAAAAGTGAAGAATGCTATTAAGTGTTTTTTTTATGATCATTGCTCTATATAAATCATATGAGATTACTATACAATGTTATTGGAATTTAGGGTTCTCTATAGCGCCTGTTATCCACAACCCGCGATTCAGGTGTCAATCCTCCATAGACCCTCTATTTGCTTTTGTTACCTTGGTCAAAGGCAGAAAGCTAGCGAGCGCTTTCAAAAGATACCGTCAATAACTAATTGCTCCAATCCACTCATAGGTAGAACCAGATTTTGTTTTCAAAATCAATAATTTTCACGTAGTACAATTTCCTCGGTACCTTGGATCCTACTTTTGGCTTTCAGTGGTTTTTTTTCAATACACAAGAAAGTTGCACATCTTTCTATTGCAGAGAGAGAAAGGATCGGCCCTTATATAAACAAACCACATTATTCGAGCGAAGCCATAAGGGGTTGAATGCAACAAAATATGTTGCACTGAATAAAAAACCCGGAAGGATAAAACTTGACAAAAAAATACTCCCACAAACTTAGGTTAACTAGCCCAAGCGTGACCTAGACCGAGAGTCCATAGGCCTCGTGCACCTGAAAGGCACCACAGCTCCTCTTCATCATTAATTCGTAGCTTAAAAGAGGCTAGAAATTCTCGGTGGAGCTCTGTCAAAAACAAAAGTATTGCGATGCTTCCAAAGAAGATATGTTTTATATATTTCTATCTCTATATCTTTCTATCTGAGGTCACTCGCCATACCCTAGAGTGGAAATAGAGATATGTTTTATAGCCGTTTCAAAGGAGATAAAAGATATATAGGTAAATACGTCCTAAGGTGACCGTTTCAAAAAAGATAAAGATATGGAGCTAGATTTTATAATTATTTTAATCAAACAACATGCAAATAGTTTTTTTAAGTAATAGAGCTTTTATTAATTCATAGCAAGATTACAATCATCGGCTGCTAGATCAGCTAGCCAGCCCGGTACATCATCAACCCAAAAAAACGATCTGTGGCCGAAGCCATGGAAGCACAAAAGTGCCACCGAATTCGCATCTCTATGTACCCATCTAATACTAAACTCGCTGAAAACCTTGCCTAGCTCTATTATGTCGAAACACAAACCCCAGATGGATGAGGTAACCGAGTGTGGACTGAGTAGCAGATCTTAGAGTTCTTGGCAATCAACCTCGAGCAGGACCCGATCTAGCCCCAGTTCCACTGCTAGCTCTAGCCCCTCCTTTGCCGTCATAGCTTCCGCTGTCAGCACATCAGGGACATCATCTAGCCACCTTACTGCTCCACCTGCCACCAGACCAGCATGGTCGCGGATGATCACTCCCGCAGAGCCCGTACTTGCCTCCTGTACAAAGCCCACGTCCGAGTTACCTTTGAACCACCCCAATGCAGGCACCTCCCATCTCGCCTTGGTCATCGCCGGCTTCGGAGCCAGCGCCTGCTTCAGACACGCCAAATCCTCCACAATTTTGATATGAACCGAGCTGTGGCACCTGGCTCCCAGATCTTGCGGCCATGGCTCCGGGCATTGCGACATGTCCAGAGATCCCAAGCTCCACATATAATCATTTCGCTCATGGTCGACGAGCAGATTCTTGGTTGAAGGACATCCTGAGACCAAGTGCAGCTATCTATCCTTGGAACTGCCATCCTCGACTCCTTTTTCACTTCTCCCCAGAATCTTTTGCTATCGGGCAGTCAAAGAACACATGAAATAGCGTCTCAACCTGACTGTCACACATCTCACAGTGGCTTTCTTGTGCCACATGCCTCCTCTTGAGCTCTGACTTTGACGACAGACAGTTATGGATCACTCTCCACCAAAAGACCCAGATTTTAGGTGGCATGTTTATTTTCCACAAAGATCTCCAGAAGGTAGAGTCACCTGATCCGGATGCCTCACGTCCTTCAGCCATTGCCTTCTCCATCTGTTCACGCTTGAGGAGCCTATAGGCCGACTTCACTGAGTACACCCCATGCTTCTCATGCGCCCATGCAATAACATCCTCCTCTAGTCGATTACTCGGCTTGATCTTTAGCACCTCAGCCGCCTCCAATGCCATGAAGGAGCTGGGCACCGCCGCTTCATCCCACACTCTAGTACTAGGGATGAACAAGTCCCTTACCCGTTCGGCTGTCGCCCGCGGCATACGGAACAAAGGTTTCAGAGATCGCATCCCGGGAATCCAATTATCTTCCCATATGCTGATGTCCCCCCGGACCAACTCTTCTGATCAAACCCCGAGCCAGAACATCACGACCATGCATAATTGACCTCCACGTGGCCGAGCTTCGTCTTTTCTCGGTAGCCGAGAGGAAGTCAGAATTTAGGTAATATTTCCCCTTCAACACATTTGCACATAACGAATCGGACACAAGATCAATCTCCAACCTTGCTTCCCAAGCATTGCTTGATTAAACAAGGCAAAGTCACGAAAGCCTACTCCACCATCCTCTTTTGGTCTTGTAAGCTTCTCCCATCTAAGCCAATGCATCTTATGATTATCAAGTGAACTCCCCCACCACTAATTGGACACCGTTGGGGTGAGCTTTTGGCATACTGCAGGTGACAGCTTTGAAACATGACATTGGGTAAGTGGGCACTGCCTGTGCGTTGGATTTCAGCAACACCTCTCGTGCCGCGCAGCTCAGGCTTTTCTCGGCCCAGCCTCCCACCATGCCACGCATTCTTGCTGGCGCATAGTTAAATGCATCGGCTGCACCTCTTTCAGCCGTTGTAGGTAGGCCCAAGTAGTGTTCACCCAATGCCTCCATCCCGATCTGCAGGCTGGCATGTACCACATCTTTACACTTTTGGTCGCAGTTTGGACTTAAGAAGATAGCGGACTTATTCTTATTGACAAGTTGTCCCGACCCCCGGTGATAGTCATCTAGGATCGCAGCCACCCTGTCCACCCCTTTCTTCGACGCCTGGGTAAAGATTAAGCAATCGTCAGCAAATAATATGTGTGAGATCCATGGCGCATGCCGGCTGACTCTCACCCCCTTTGAGATATACAATGGTCCAATGTTCTTCAACATACATGACAGCCCCATATGAGAAACAGATAACGGTGAAATGGGCCCCTTGGCGAATTCCCCTCGATGTGCAAATGGTTTTGTTATACAGCAGCTTACAGCAGGTTTTCACGGTTCACCACGACTCAAACCAAACCGAAGAGAGACGCGTGTGCGAGTGACCAGCAAGACCCGTCCGCCCGCCCGGCCGGCCGCGACGGGACGACCCGGACGAGGCACGCTCCCGTTTGGCCTTTTCTCGACGGCAGCTCTCGCTCCATTCCCGCGATTAAAAAGAAAAAAGAAAAAAAAGGTCAAAGCCGCAGCGCCGGCAGCGGCCAACCCCACCAAATTCCGAACCCAGCTCAACCCCGCGCCCTCTCCGTCCGGCGCAGCGGCTGCGAGCTTGAAGCCGTCACTGCCACCACCGCCGCCGCTGAGGCGAACTCGAAGCTGCCCCCGCCGCCGCGGCGGCGAGCTTGAAGCACGTCCCCGCTCCGCTGAACCGGCCCCCGCCGTCCCCCTGACCTGAAGAGAGACAGAGAGGTTTGCTTCCTCCTCCTGCGCCGCTCCCGTTTGAATTCGATCCGGTTCGTTTGGCTCTTCGGCTGCCTTGGGCCTCGGCGGTCGGTCCTAGCTAGCTCGGTCGTCGTTTCTGCGATTCGCCTTGTTTTGATTATTATTACGTTGTTGCTTTGATCCGCCGCTGGGGGAGTCGTGGAATTACGCCGCCGTTCGCGTTGCGTGAGGTTGGGGACCGTAGTCGCTCAAGCCACGATGCAGTGTAGTTCAGGAGCAACTGCTGCTGCTCCGCTGTCGCCGTTCCGCCTGGGATCGTGCTGGGATCGATCACAAGCCGAACAATTATCGGCAATCTGTGCTTGTTTACCTCCAATTCTAATTTCATGGACCGTAGATTTGCCCATAGCTTCATGCTATGCCTAACCATTTCAGATCCCTAACCATTTCATGTGACTATGACTAAACAAATCAGTTAGGGATCTGAAATGGTTAGGCATAGTCACATGATCGAGGTTGATGCACATGGCTGAGTGTCAATAAACTTGTTTCAGAAGTGGTGCGCTGGCTGGGTAGTTTATTGTTTATCTTCACCCCAGGAAGTTTCTCTATTGGAACTTTAGCATACATGGGGATCAGAATCTCAAATTGCCACACCTGATAATATTCATTCAATACTCAATAGTATGATAATCTAATTCACTACATTGTTTATTAATCTATTTTATCCTTTCTGTTGGAGCAAGAACAAAGCCAAAGGGATCACCCCTCACTTATAAATCAAATCCAGTACTTAGTTCATGTTTCATTTCAGTGATCTCTTAGTTGTGTTTTAGAAGTCTAGTTCATTAGATGCCGATGTCCTGCTGAGAAGATAGTTGTATGCCACGGTGCTCTATTTAAAGTGAATAACTAATCACTTTCCTGTGACAATTTCAGATTCATGAGAAACTCACATCTGACAATAATATTCTAATTCAATAATTCGCTATGAGCTCCAGTTTGTTGGAACAAGATCAAAGACAAAGGAATTATCCTTCGCCTAAAATTCAGATCTTAGTTACTCCATGTTCCGTTTGATTAACCTGTAGTTTATGTTTTCAACATCCAACTTATTATGTGGATACCTTGTTCATAAGATCGCTGTGTACTGCAAATGATCCAATACATTTGAAGTGATGCTTAACAATTTTCCATGATTATTTCAGATTCATGAGGGGCTCAAGAATGAAGCCAGGTGACCGTAGAACGCGGAGCACGATGACAATAGTAATTGTGATGGCTATATCCTGCTTCTTTTACATACTAGGTGCTTGGCAGAAAAGTGGGACTGGAAGGGGTGATAGTATAGCTCTGAGGGTTAACCAAGAAACCGACTGTACAATCTTGCCAAATTTGCACTTTGAGACCCATCATACCATAAGTGGCGCTAATCCATTGATCATGTCTAATAAAATTATTGAGCCATGCCACATCCGATATAGTGACTATACTCCTTGTCAAGACCAGAACCGAGCAATGGCCTTTCCTAGAGAAAATATGACATACAGAGAAAGGCACTGTCCTGTAGAGAATGAGAAACTGCATTGTCTAATCCCAGCACCAAAAGGATATGTCACCCCTTTCACTTGGCCCAAGAGCCGTGACTATGTTCCATATGCAAATGCTCCATATAAGAATCTGACAGTTGAGAAAGCTGTTCAGAATTGGATTCAATATCAGGGAGATGTGTTCAAATTTCCAGGAGGGGGAACGATGTTTCCCAATGGAGCGAATGCTTACCTTGATGAACTTGCATCCATCATCCCACTAGCTGATGGCACCATTAGAACGGCACTTGATACTGGATGTGGGGTATGCTTTCTCACCAGATCTTGTTATATTTTACTCCCTTTAAGATGTATATTGTATACTTTTAGTTTATAGTTCCAAGGCATTTAAATATTGGCCTTCCTAGTAACACTTTTCTTCATTTGCTTGTAAACTGACCTTAATTACTTGATTCCCTCTATAACTGAGAGTAACATTTCTGACCACGTACAGGTCGCAAGCTTCGGAGCTTACCTAATGGACAGAAATGTACTAACCATGTCATTTGCACCCAGAGATTCACACGAAGCTCAGGTTCAATTTGCTTTGGAGCGAGGTGTCCCTGCAGTAATTGGAGTACTTGGAACTATAAAGCTCCCATACCCGTCTAGATCTTTTGATATGGCTCATTGCTCACGCTGTTTAATCCCATGGGAGTCAAATGGTGAGCAGTAAAAACTACTTAAATTTATAAGAATCCAATATTGAGTCAACCTTTACCTTCATATATGTAAATATGCAATGACTAATAAAGGTATATTATTTTTCTTCATGCAGGCGGTATGTACATGATGGAAGTAGACCGGGTTATGAGGCCTGGGGGTTATTGGATACTTTCTGGACCTTCCATCAACTGGAAGAAATACTACCAATCATGGAAAAGATCTAAACAAGATGCAGAGGAAGATCAACATAGAATTGAAAATATTGCTAAAATGCTTTGCTGGGATAAAATCTATGAGAAGGATGATATTGCTATTTGGCAGAAACAAGGGAATTCATATTCATGTCATCAAAAGGATGGTCATGCTATCAAGATGTGCAAAGTTCAAGATGCAGATGATGTCTGGTATGTCTTCTCAAACTCAAGCTTTATTTTCTTGTTCCTATTTCCATGTGAACTTGACTAAACCATAATCATTCACAGCTACAAAATCCCCATAAAAAATCATTTATAAAACAGTTTATGTTTTACATGCTGGAAAAATATAGGATCAAGAATTGATTGCCTTATGTAGGGTAGGGTAAGTTGAGACAGTGATTGCAGAAATTAGTACTGATTCACAATGCAAGAAACATGTGATTTTTTTGGTGTCTATCATTTGTAGCTTGGGCAATCTGCTCTGTTTTTATCTTCTAATTACATCAGTTTTAATTTGTGTTTATTTTTGGTTTATAATTTAGGTATAAGAAAATGGAATCTTGTGTAACACCTCCTGTAGAGGCAGCACAGCTAAAGAAGTTTCCAGAGAGACTATCTGCCATTCCTCCCAGAATTCTGGAGGGTCAGGTCCCAAACATCACAGAAGAAGTCTATGAGGAGGATAATAAGTTGTGGAAGAAGCATGTCAATACTTATAAGAGGGTGAACAAGCTGATAGGTTCTTCAAGGTACAGGAATATTATGGACATGAATGCAGGCCTTGGAAGCTTCGCTGCAACTCTTCATTCTCCCAGGTCCTGGGTAATGAACGTTGTGCCTTCTATATCAGAAAGGAACACTCTCGGTATCATCTATGAACGAGGTCTGATTGGTATATACCATGATTGGTGAGTTTTATGCTTCTGGCATTCACTGTCAAATGAGATGGTGTTGTGTGGGAACTGATCTTTTGTTTTTCTCGACATTGCACTGTTGGCAGGTGTGAAGCCTTCTCAACATACCCTAGGACATACGACCTGATACATGGCAATGTCATCTTCAGTTTATATCAGAACAAGTAAGTTCCTCTGTTCTTTCTCCTGTGTTGGTAATGCGAAGTCTAATCGTATTTTCTGTTAATATGTTTGTGTCAAAATCGGTAGGTGTGATGCCGAAGACATTCTTCTGGAGATGGATAGGATTTTACGGCCAGAGGGTGCAGTCATACTGCGGGACAGTGCTGATGTACTGAACAAGGTTAGAAGTATGGTAGGAGGAATGCGGTGGAAGTCCAAGTTACTTGATCATGAGGATGGCCCACACGTTCCCGAGAAGATTCTGATTTCAGTGAAAGAGTATTGGGTTGGCAGCGAAGAACAGAACATCTGATAGGTACAGAACCATGACTATACTGGATGCCAACCTCTTCCCCATGCGATCCCCTGATGCTGTTTTGTCGGTTAACAGATTTTGTTCATACATCATACGTACAGTACTAAAGACCCATAGACGATCAGGGACATCCTCCATTTTTGCTGTGCATATATAGTAATCAGAGCGTTGAGTGAAACTTTGGCAATTTGCCAAGACATTGTGTAGGTAAATGTTTTACTCGCTACTTTGCTCAGAGATTAATTATACAGATGCAGGCAAGAAATTTTTGTGACTTTGTCTATGAACATTATCTGTTGATAATGCATGAGATTATTTTTATAGTGTATTTCTGCTTGAGCTGATAAGAGGTCACAAGGATTGAATTCTGCTTGAGCAGAAGTTATGTCTTGGTTGCCTGCCCCGCTGGACGCTGTGAGTGCACATCTTGGAAACTGCCTCTTGAAATTGAAAGCCTAAAATTCTGAGGGGCTTCAGTTGTGGCTTCTTGGGTGAGCCTCTGCCAAATGCTAACAAACAGTTTAAATCAAAGAGAAGCTGTATTTTTTTAAAAAAAAAAATCTACAAGGATGAAACTACCTAAACGTCACTTCTCCAGTTTCTTTTAGGTGAAGCCAGTGGGAATGACCCTAGACTGCTAGGTGCATGCTGTTTTGCACCCAAGACCCATGTTTGTTTTGTGAAGAAACGCATTAGTGGATCCTGCTACGAGTCTGTAGGTAGTCACGCCACCAGGATGGAACGATGAGGGTGACAACAGCAGTGTCGCTCTTCCTGACATGGAACTATAGCAGCAAGGTCGAGGAAAGCAAGATCGGAAGGGGAGGAGACGCTGAGACGGAAGACTACAGTAGATGCCAAACGATAAGGTTGTCATGGCTTCTCCTTTCGCGAAAAATCTACTCCATGCATACATGCGCGTTGTTACGAATTATCAGATATATAAGCGCTTTTAGTTCTTGTGGCGCCTAATAATTCCGTTTCTGTGTTGTAGCGGTAGTGCGCGCGGAAGGTGTTGGGCACCCCGCACCTATGCAATATGCAAGACTCTGTAATCAAATAAACTCGATCAAATCATGTTTGCGACATGGAAACCTTTCGTTGTTTATGATCCTTGCAGTAGTGGATTTCACTTTCACTGATGATTATATAGTCAAAAGTCTACACGTTAGACGGAGATAAGAGAGTGACGCAGCAACACCGGCACTACATTGGCCTGGAGAAAATTCAATAAGTGGAAACGAGGAGGCTGTCATAGGTCACACAGCAAAGGCAATCCACGCTCAGCTGATGAGTCAGTTCGCACATCGCGTAGCATCGTGGAACGCCTCCTGATCCAGTACCGCTAGCTCTGTGGTGGAGCCTGGCGCCTGCCTCCAGGTCTGCAGACGCCTCTATACATAGTGCCATCAGCCATAATAATGTACTCCAGCCTGTTCGTTTCAACTTATCAGCTAAACCAGCCAGCCATTCAACAGTATTTTTCTCTCATAAAAAATCAGCAGCAGCCAGAACCAGCCAGCCAAAAACGACCAAGCGAACAGGGCAGGCTTCTCTGCGTACACTAAGCCACTGATACACATATCCCATAGCGGAGGAGATCCATCGTCCATCGATCACGAGACGGGTTCGACCATGGCGAAACAGCAGCACCAACAGGCTGTTTGCATGATGTTTCTGATGGCCTTTATCATCCTCTGCCATGTTCGCTGTCCCCGTGGAGGCAGGTTGGGTTTAATATGTAGTCCCAGCCTCGTTTAGATGTCTAAAAAGGCTAAAAATTTTACTCTCTCTCCATCACATCAAATATTACGTCGTATACATAGAGCATTAAATTTTAGTAAAATAAATAACTAATTACACAGACTAGTTGTAAATCACAAGACGAATCTTTTGATCCTAGTTAGGCCATGATTAGACAATATTTGTCAAATACAAACGAAATGATTTTAGGCTAAAAATTTCGCGATCTAAACGAGGCCCCATTTTCATTTTCAGATTGCTGTTACTGTTATATTAACCTGTCCATGAACTCGAATGTATGGAGGCATGCAGGGCGAGCGCTACGTGAGGAGGCATCCTCTATTGCAAAATTTGACCCCCTGGACCCATACAGCGGGCATTCTGTGCCTGCTGGCGAGCCATACACTCACCCGGGATGCACGAACGTCTACAATTGCCATGGAGCACCATAAGCCTTGCCTGCTTATATTACAAGGCTGTCAAGGCAGCTAGTAGTCCAGCCCATATATATAGCACAGGTGGCTAAAATAAAATGCCTAGCTGATCGAACTGCATGGCGTCGTCTTGTGTGTTATTTGCCCATGAATCGTGAACTGTCAAGGCAGTGCACATGAATCGTGCATACGGAGTATGTTATTTGCCCAAATCCTGGGATACTAATAACCCTATTACAAGTTTACAACCTAGAGCTGCTGGTGGTACTGATCGAGGTGCCCGTGCGTGTGATGGCTGGCGTCGTAGAATACCACCCAAATCTCTGCATAAATAAAAGCGCTTGACGTGTAAATGGAAAAGGGATGAACGCACTATCGGAAAATCGTTCTTTGCCAAGTGTTTTTTCTTTGTTGTCGAGTGCCAGAAGAAACACTCGGCAAAGAGGCTTATTTACTTCTTCGCCGAGTGCCAGGAAAAACACTCTGCAAAGAAGGTCTTTGTCGAGTGTAAAAAAAAAAGACAATCGGCCATAAAAATTTCAAATCGATTTTTAAAACCCTAAACGAATTCAAATAAAAAAATTTCAACTATGAAGTTGTTTAACTCATCAAGGTCTATAAAATTTATTTTGGTTATTTCTTTATTTAACAAAATAAAAGTAAATTTATTCACAAATCTTACATGTCTCTCTAATGGTTTATGAAACTACAAGAGGAGATATAAGATTTGTGAACTATTATTAGAACCACCACTTCGAATGATCAAATGACCAATCATCCAAAATAAGTTTGTAAATCTTGAGAAGTCATGAAATAATGTAGTTCAAAACTTTTTCATTTGAGTTCACCTTTGCCATGTTAAACTACGTTTGAATTTTAAAAATTCAAAATACAAAGTTTTTAAATGACCTCGGATGAAAAAACCTAAAATAAGGTTTGTAGATCTCAAAAAGTTATGTAAGGTTGTAGTTGACAACTTTTTCATTTGAGTCCATCTTACCTTGCTAAACCTACGTTTGAATTTCTTAAATTTGAAATTCAAATTTTATAAACGACCTCGGATGAAAAAACTTGTTAAAGGAAAAGTGTAGATCCAAAAAATTATAAAACTTTGTAGTTAATAAGTTTTTGATTTGAATTTGTTTAGGGCATAAAAAAATAATTTACACTTGATTTGATATAATATGTGAGAAACTAAAACTACTTATAGACACATGTGATGGTGTACTACAGTGGTTAAGGCAGAAATCGCATGAGAGAGAAGTTATGAGTTCAAATCCCTATCGTTGCAAAGTTTACAAAAATCCTAGAAAAAAAAGGCTAGGTAGTGGTGGGGGCTAACCATCGGATCCCTCCCCTAATTAAAAAATATATTATTTTTGAGTTTTTTATTTTTTTCTTTGCCGACATCTTCTTTGCCGAGTGCAGCCCTCGGCAAAGCCTTTGCACTTGCTTTCGACAGTCGGTAAAGTATCAGAATCCGGTAGCGATGACTACTCTTTTTCGATTATTGCCTACCCAAGTCTATGCACTTTGCAGAGGTTATGATATTATTATCAATATATTCTGCTTTCTAAAATATATGTCTGTACACTACGCAGTGCTATAAACAATTTCTCTCTCATAATGAGATATTTGTCTTAGCCTCTTCCTAAGTTTGTTTCAGGGAGAACTGAAACAATGGAAGACTTAGAAATTTGAATTAAAGCACAAACACTTGCATATTTGTTTTTCGAACCAAACACTTATGTATACGGAAAAGGTAAAAAAGAGATTGATAACGAGACGCTAATCTCTATAATTTTTATAAAGCAAAACTCTACTATCTATTTCTCTTGACATGCAAAACAATCACCTCAGCTGTCCACTATCATTCACACTATCTATGTCTTTTGACATGCAAAAGTGTTCACCTCAACAGACCACTAATAATAGCAATTTCTTTTAACATGCAATATATTCATCTCAATAGTCAGCTATCATTAGCAAATTAGATTTCTCCTTCGTATCCATGGCAACATGCGGAAAATCCTCCTAGTGAATAAACAATGCGTCTATATTTTAGGCTTGCTAGTTTTCGGTGGATTCTATTGCGACAAAGTCTATTTGGGTCCTTTTTGGATGCACTTATAAGTTATAATCTGATTGATTAACTTTGGCTAGTAGGTGGCTGTCATACACTATACTATGATGGAAAGCTTTCACTGAGGCTTCATGTGTAACAAATATTTAAATTGAAAATGCAAGCATTGCTATGAATTTTTTTTATTTGAATACTAAAGACCATCACATTTTAGGGTGTCCTTAAATTTTTCTTTGCCCACATCAAATCAGCAATATAAGGGCACTTAAATAGTAATAAAACCTAATGATGTGAAAATAACGCAAACATCGATTTGTTTTTAGGTCTACTATTGGAATTTTAGTTTTTTTTATTCAACTATATGCTACTAATGTGTCTTAAATTATAATTAGCAATTTTAATGAATTGTTTTCATATTTAAAGACATTTGAAATATAAACTACTCATATAACTATATTGCTTTAAAGATACATGGTAGTCAAATTTTATATAGATCAAGTTACCAAACCTCGATGTATAGTAAGAGCTTATATGCATCCCTTAGAGCTGGCTAAAATTTAGATGATATCTCATTTAGATATGCGACTAACAAGATAATCTAAAATAAAACTTTCTATAGCTAAAACAGTTAATAGCTATACTGTTTATTAGAGATCACCCAACAACATGACCTAAGTAAATAAAGATAAAGTTGGAAAACAAAATTTCTGCGGCTTACTGTTTATTTAGGGGTTGTTACACCAAAAATATCATCGGCACCTAAATAAACATTAAGGTGTTGTTGAGCCGATGATTTCTGTGGTTGATAAGCCGAGTATAATACTGCATCATAACCAATAAGTCAGATCGACAAATTCAAACGAACAGGGCGAGAAAGCGATTTTATGTAAATGGTTCTGTAATAATAATTTAATACAGAGTAAGTTTTTAAAGATTATTAAAACTCTAATAGTCAGCTAGCTAACATTAGTTAAGACCTGTCAGCAGTTGACAGGAGCTAATTGTTGCAACTGCAATAAGATCGATCTCATCCGGGAACGCTCCTAGACGGGAACAGCTCACGCTCCTCTGTCCCTCTATCTCGCGAACCGTCGGCGCCATTGGCGGTTGCCTGCGCGCATGCCTCCATGGCGTCCGTACGGGTGTATATATATATTTTACAGATCAATGAAAGAACTCTTGGTTCACTTGCTATTCTACTGTTCCATTTACATTCTACGCAAAACACGTTATCAGCACTTGATTGCTGCAAGTCTACGCTCTCGGAAGGGAGTTCGGATCAAGAGTTGAAGCCGGCGAGAAGACCGGCGAGTTCGAGTTCGAGGAGGAACAGCCGATCCAAAGGTACAATGCCGCGCCACGTACCTCCGGCGATTCTCCTTGTCGATCTCGTGTTCGTCATCATCAATCGCGCCATCGACATGGGGATTCCCCATAACCAAGACTACATCCGCGACGAACTCCTCGGCATCTTCCGCTACCTTCTCGGTGAACGCCGGGGAAGGGGCGACGGAAGAGGACAGGGACTTCGGATGCGGGTTGGTGGGCGTGGTGGACGCCCTCGCGCCGTCGCACCACCGGTGGCCCCTGCGGGGCCGCTGGGACCCGTCTGCCCCGAGCACGCGCCGGGGCCGTGTCCGCCGGGACTGCCGCTGTACTGCCCCGACCACGGCCACGGCCCCTGCCCGCCGTTTCCGCCTCCTGCTCCCGACGTCGCCGACCCCTCTAACTGGGCCGGCCCCGTGGCGATGGATGTCGAGCCGGTGCCTCGTACGCCGCCTTCGTCTCTCACCGTGGCGGGCTTGAGGAGGAGACGGAGCCGCTCTCCACCAACAATCGCAGCCCGCCGCTCTGCTCCGACGCGCCGCATCATCTCCGACCCGGTGTTCGACGCCCCGCCTCTCCCGCCTCCACGCCACGCTGGTGAAGCCGCGAACCGCCGCCCAGGTCTCCGCCGGACTTGAGTCCAGGTTCCTCATGGAGCCTCGGCGCGCAACCTCCCCAACGGCCACGCCGGGCCAAGCAGCAACGGCGGCGCCCGCTCCTCCTCCGACGAGGATGGGGCTCGCGCCCCCTCGCCGGCCTGAGCGCGTCCGTGGGGAAGGGGCCTCGCCCGTGCCCCCGATTCTGCCGGTGACGGCGTGAATTGGCGACGGTGAGGGCCCCTTCCAGGTAGTGGCGGTGGCGAGCCTCCGGTTCTACGCCCCCACCACTTGATTTGGCTGCCGGCGGGCACATGGCGACGGCGGCGATGTTTCTGCTGGAAGCAGCGGCGATAGTTGCGAAGCGAGTGATGCGAGCGAGTAGTACTGCTACTGCTTGCTCGTGCTTATCTGTTCGTACAGTCCAGATTCCACCGCTTGTTGTCTTATTGGCATCAATGCAGGCTAGCATGTTTTTCTGCCTTTGCAGGCACGCTCGACAGCACACATGCTGGATGGGCCGGCTAGCTAGTTTATTTAGTTTATCAATTATCTATTTGTCTACTACTGTATTTAGCTTGGTTATTAGCATGGCTAATTTTATAGTACTTGTCATCAGTTTGTTAGTCTAAGTTATTTTACTTTTTTTTAGACTCCTGATGTAATCATGTATTGTACATATGTATTTTCATTAAATGCAAAGTATAATACATATCTGTTCATGTTCAAAGTGTTTGCCTCAGCAATTCCCAATAACATGAACATTTTGTGTTGAATATATTGTTCAAAGTGTTGCCTTCGGCATTCCCAATAACAATATATTCCACAAAATATTCATTGCAATTTATTTTATGCAATTTACATATTAAGCTTTTAGCTTTCTCTATAAGCACTTAATACTTCATGCAAATGCCTTTGGTCGATTTTCTCTCTTGTTTAGAATAATCCTCTCGGTGACTACCTTTATTTATTTTAAATTGTCCATACACAAGGTAGTACATTAGTACTACTACGGGATTTTTATCATCAATGTACGTACCCAATTTGATTATAAATTATACAAGGTCTACACCTAAGTGATTATCATAATTCTTTTTCACATTGGCCATACACAAGGTAGTACCATAGTACTACTGTGGGATTTACATCCTCAACGTGCGTACCCAATGTTGAAAAATGGATTAAATAAAGTTAGCACCATCGGTGCTTGACTATGATATTCCACAAAAAGAGAGAATGTCCCTCTATTTCAAGTTTACCTTGATTATTTGCATTTCGCATTGCTTATTCAACATTGACAAGGATTTTAACAAATCTATGGCCCTACATCTGTAGGCACAATGGCCAACAAAGAGTTTGATGCTCTTGCTCTTGATGGCCACAACTTTCCCACGTGGGCGATGGATCTCAAAGTGAGTCTATCGTTATGCGGATTGTACCAGGCTATTGCCCCTCCCCAAGAGGGTGTAGCCCCATTGGCTGAGCCTCTCAAGTACAATGCCTTATTCATAATAAGGAACCACATCCATCAGGATCTCAAAGCTGAGTACCTGTTGGAGGAAGATCCACGTGCTCTGTGGCTTGCTCTTCAAACACGGTATGAACAGCAGAAGATAGTCATCCTACCTGAAGCTATAAATGAGTGGAACCATCTCCGTCTACAAGATTTTAAATCTATGGGAGAGTTCAACCATGCTGTTCAAAAGCTCAGTTCTAAACTGAAGTTCTGCGAAAGGGAGACATCTGATGCGGAGAAAATTGAAAAGACCTTGTCTACCATGCTTCCCACACAGATGATCCTTCAGCAGCAATACCATGAAAGAGGTTTCACTGTTTATTCTGAGTTAATTAAGACTTTGCTACAGGCAGAAAGGTATGGTGAGCTCCTTCTCTGGAACTCCAACCTGCGTCCTGCAGGCACCAAGCCTTTGCTTGAAGTACATGCTCTCGCTACTCAAAATAAACAGCCAAGGAATGCCACTACCTTTGGTAATCCTGGAAACTTCAAAGGAAAGAACAAGCGCAAGAGACAGCGTAAGTCTCGTGGTACTAACAAGGGCAAGGAGGTTAAGGATGTTTCTAAGTGAACAACAAAAAGTCCAACAATTCTAGCACTTGTGACAAGTGTGGTTGCTACAACCACCCGACTAAGAAATGTCGCACTCCTAAGCACTTGGTGGAATTGTACTTACAATCCGTGGGACGAGGAACTCCAATCAAGGACGTTCCAATCAAGGTGGACAATTTGAAGCACACTTCAACTCCCAGTCTGATGTCAACATGGAACAAGCTCTCCAACTTGACATCTCTACACTAGATGCCCTGGATGCTCCTACACTGCTCCTGCGGGAACAAGCAACACCACGGCACTACCACCACTTGATGGGAACATTGATGACATGGAGAATATGATCATGGATTACTCTTCTGGCGACATATTTGGAGACTTAAACTAGGCTCCTGCACTTTGAGATACCTTGCTACCATATGTATTAATTATGGGTGATGTGTAATTGTGAATGTTGTAATAAGCTAGTGGTTGTCCGTTACTACAATGGGTATTGTAATTTGTATTATGCACAATTGATACCTATATATCTTGTATGTATTCTATATATTTGTTGAGAATTACATGTTCAAATTCTCCATTTTGTATAGATTTGTATGGAAGTCGATCTGATGGCTGAAGAATTATGCCTAGTGGATAGTGGTGCCACTAACTCTATACTCAGGGAGATAAAATATTTCCAAACTCTCACAAAGAATAAAGGAAATGTTTTAACAATCGCTAGACGCGATGCTATAATAGTTGGCACCGGTCGGGCCACTATTATGCTCCCTATGGGTACATCGCTCACAATTGAGGATGCATTATTGTATCCCGATTCAACGCGTACCCTGTTGAGTTACAGAGATATCTGCAAGAATGGGTTTCATGTTGAAACTCATACGGACAACAATGAGGAATTCCTTCTCATTACTAAAGATCATGGATATGGCAAGGAGACACTTGAAAAAGTTTCCTCCCTCCAGTCAAGATTGTACTACACATACATCAAACCCGTACCACATGTTGCTTACAAAGTAATTTTCCAGAATGTTAATGCATTTCAAACTTGGCATGATCGCCTTGGCTATCCTGGCATCGGGATGATGAGAAAAATTATAAGCAATTCTGTTGGTCACACTTTAAGTGAAGCAAAATTTTCCCAATCCTCAGATTTTGTGTGCACCGCATGTGCCACAGGAAAATTAATTTTGAGGCCCTCTTACCTCAAAATTCATGCCGAACCTCTAAAGTTCCTTGAACGTATTTAAGGTGACATATGTGGTCCCATTCAACCATTGTCTGGGCTGTTCAGGTATTTTATGGTTCTCATTGACGCATCTACATGATGGTCTCATGTGAGTCTCCTCTCCACGAGGAACCATGCATTTGCTAAAATTATTGTGCAAGTTATTAAACTTAAAGCGCAACATCCTGAACACCAAATCCGATCCATCCGAATGGATAATGCTGCTGAATTTTTCTCATGTGCCTTCAATGACTATTGTATGGCCTTAGGAATTCAAGTTCAGCACTCAGTCCCATATGTTCATACTCAAAATGGGTTGGAAGAATCTCTTATTAAGAGAGTGAAACTTATTGCAAGACCTTTACTACAGAATTGTAATCTACCAACATCATGTTGGGGTCATGCAGTCTTGCACGCTGCTGACTTGATTCAATTGCGTCCAACTGCATATCATGCAACCTCCTCGTTGCAACTAGTACATGGAAATACACCTAATATTTCCCATCTGCGGAAGTTCAGTTGCGCTGTATACGTACCGATCTCACCACCACAGCGTACATCTATGGGCCCACACAGGAAAGTGGGGATCTACATGGGATATCAATCTTCGTCGATCATTAAATACCTAGAACCCCTTACAGGGGATCTATTTACTGCCCGGTACGCTGATTGTATCTTTAACGAGGATCATTTTTCGGCATTAGGGGGAGGAATTGAAAACCACAAACAATGCCAGGATATCAATTGGGATGCAGACATCCCTAATTATGATCCACGTACTACAGAAACTGAACTTCAAGTTTAGAAGATCATCCATTTGCAACACATTGCAAATAACATGCCAGATGCATTTGCTGATTATAAGGGTGTTACTAAATCCTATAATCCTGCGAGAAATGTGCCAAAAAGAGTAGAGGTACCAAACAAAACTACTCATCTCCCAAGTAAGAGGGGAGAAGTATAACTATTTCCACGGATCCAGCTTCTTGCAAGCAAAGGAAGGGGAAGAACAAATCTCCCAACACGGCAAATGCAACTCAATCTCAAGTTGAGAAACACCCAGTGGAGGCTCGTCCTTCGCATCCCACATCAACAGTGCACTCAATTACTGATGTTGGGACATCAGAACACCCTGATGGAATCATTTTGAGAAATAATGACACATCACCAGTGGTGCGTAAAATTTTCATCAACTACATTGAATCTGGAGAATCATACAACAGAAAGTCTACAGTAGTCGACATCTATTTCGTTAAGTCAATTGTAGAAATCATCCAGAATGATCCAGATCCTAAGACCATGACAGAGTACAGAAAGCGCTCGGACTGGAATAATGGAAAGATGCAATTCAAGCGGAATTAGCCTCACTCTCCAAAAGAAAAGTATTCACTAATGCAATACCTACACCTCTGGAATCTTCCCTGTGGGATTCAAGTGGGTTTTCATCCAGAAATGGAATGAGAATAACGAGATTGTGAGACATAAGGCGAGGCTTGTAGCACAAGGGTTCACGCAGAGACCCGGCATTGATTTCAATGAAACATATTCTCCAGTTATGAGTGGAATCACATTCCGATATCTTATATCTCTGGTTGTTCAAAATCGTCTATCTATGCAGTTGATGGACGTTGTGACTGCATATCTTTATGGGTCACTTGATTCGAATATATATATGAAGGTTCCAGATGGAATCTCTATACCGGATCCGAATGCAAATCGCAACATGTACTGTGTAAAGCTTCAAAAGTCACTCTATGGCTTAAAGCAGTCGGAAAGAATGTGGTATAACCGACTTAGTGAGTTCCTTCTGAATAAGGGATACACTAACAATGATGATTGCCTATGTGTTTTCATCAAGAAGTCCCAAATGAGATTTTGCATCATATCAGTGTATGTTGATGATTTAAATATCATTGGCAACCCACAAGATATTGATGAAGCACGCAATTATTTAAAGACGGAGTTTGAAATGAAGGATTTGGGTCAAACCAAATTTTGCTTGGGTTTACAACTTGAGCACCTTCCCACTGGAATTTTAGTGCATCAATCTACCTATATCCAGAAAATATTGGAGAAATTCAATATGGATAAATCGCATCCCTCCAATACTCCTATGGTTGTTTGATCTTTAGAAATGGAGATTGATCAATTCAGACCACGGGATGATGGAGAAGAGGTTCTAGGACCTCATTACCCATATCTCAGTGCCATTGGAGCGCTCATGTATCTTGCAAATTGCACCAAGCCTAATATTGCATTTGCAGTGAACTTGCTAGCTCGACATAGCGCTGCTCCTACCAAATGTCATTGGACAGGAGTAAAACATATCCTCAGATATGTTAATGGTACATGGGATCTTGGATTATTTTTTCAAAGGAATCCAGACCCCAATATTATTGGATACACTGATGCCAGCTATTTATCTGATCCCCATAATGGCCGATCCCAGACAGGCTTTGTGTGTTTACATGGAGGGACTGCCATTTCATGAAAGTCTTCTAAACAGACCCTAGTGTCTACCTCCACCAATCACTCTGAAATATTGCACTATATGAGGCCTCACGTGAATGTGTTTGGCTTCTTAGAGTGATCAACCACATACAACAGTCATGTGGTATTGGTGCTATCGATTCACCAATAATTATCTATGAAGATAATTCTGCTTGTGTTACATAGATGGAGACAGGCTACATCAAGAGCAACATAACCAAGCATCTTTCTCCTAAGTTGTTTTAACCCCATGAATTAAAACAAATGGGTGAAATAGACATCTTGCAAATCAAATCATGTGATAACCTCGCTGATTTATTCACTAAGTCATTACCAGCTTTCTCGTTCCATAAATGTGTTCAAGGAATTGGTATGCGACGACTTAGAGATTTGCAAGGTTCAGGGGGAGAAATCTCCTAGATGTTGCCTTGTCCAAACCATCATATTGCACTCTTTTCTTTGTATGAGTTTTACTCTCAAGGTTTCTCATATAAAATTTTTAATGAGACAATATTAGCATAAGCATATGTCGTATTTTCTCTTTTCCCATCAGGGTTTTTAAGGAGATATCAATGACATATATTGTCCTCTAAACTATCTATGAGTTTTCTCCTGCAAAGGTTTTCTCATATGAGTTTATAATAAGACAATAATCATTATATGTTGTATCAATTTCTCCTTATTTTTTCATTAGGTTTGAAGGAGTTCTTAACAGCATATCTATTAAAGTATTTTTTTCTCGTTTTTATCCTATAAGACTTTTTAGAGGATTAATACTATTCATTGATATCAAGATGGATTCGATCGAGGAGTGTTGCAACCATCCGGGAGCGCTCCTATACGAAAACCGCTCACGCTCCTCTCTCCCTCTATCTCGCGAACCGTCGGCGCCATTGGCGGTTGCCTGCACGAATGTTCCATGGCGTCCGTACGGGCATATATATATATTTTACAGATCAATGAAAGAACTCTTGGTTCACTTGCTATTCTACGGTTCCATTTACATTCGACGCAAAACACTAAGGCCTGGTTTAAATTCATCCAAAAGTTATAATTTTTTTACTCTCTCTCCATCATATCAATATTTAGCTGCTTGCATGGAGTATTAAATGTAGGTAAAAAAACTAATTACACAGTTTAGTTTAAAATCACGAGATGAATCTTATAAGCCTAGTTGGTCCACGATCGGATAATATTTATCAAATAAGACGAAAATAATACTATTCATCGAGTTTAAAAAATACCACAATCTAAACACCCCTAATTATCCTGACAGCAGCGACACATGCCAGCTGCTGCCATCTGGAACTACTGCCCAGGCGGCTGACTGGCTCAACAGAACAAACCCCGGGGCAGTTCGGACCTTTCCTGTGCCCCGACCGCCAGCGCATCCTCTGCGCACGGGGATAATGGCGAGCACTACCGGCCAGCGCAACCGTCCCCGCGTGCACCGTCAGCATGGCCGCCGATTTGCCATAAAAAAACCCCAACTCAAATTCCTAACGCAGCCGGCCCAACCGATCTGCTCCGTCCATCGCCTCAGCCGACGGCTCCAAACTCCACCGCCTCCTTTCCCCAAATCCACCCGACGACCAAAAAAAACTTTAAAAAAATTAGAAACGGAAGAAGAACAGCAGGCGAAGAAGCATCATCGCCAGGTAATCAACTCGTCCTCCTGTCCTTTTTTCTTCCCCTAGCCTCACCCGCCGCGCGCGCGAAATTCGGCGCGATTCGGACGGGGTTTGTTGGAATTCCCCTGAGAATCGGAGCGTTCTTTTGGACTTGGTAGATTGGTGGCATATTGATCGATCGATTGATTGATCGGTGGCGGAGAAGGGTGGCAGATGGCGGCGTGCCGGGGCTTCTTCGAGTGCCTGCTCAGGCTGCTCAACTTCATCCTCACGGTCGCCGGCCTCGCCATGGTCGGCTACGGGATCTACCTGCTCGTCGAGTGGATGAAGATATCAGAGGACGGCGGCAGCGGCGGGGGATTGGCAGCGGAGGTGCTCGTCTCCGGCCGGCCGTTGTTGGGGGCTGTCGCTCTCGGGGACAGCTTCCTCGACGACCTACCCAAAGCATGGTGAGATGGTTGCTTTGCCCATGGACCCTTTTTTGTTTCTGATGATGATGTGTCATTGTTGGTTTCGTCTATGTGATCTCGCGACTGATTAGGATTTTGGATTGAGAGGAACTGCGAGGTTTGCTTAGTAGGGGTGGCAATCACAATTGTGAATAGGACAAGGGTTACTTTAATTTTCCATGTAGTTCCAGATTAAGAGGCGAATGTGTGAAATATGCAATGATAGCCAAAACTCGCAGTTGCAAATTTCAGTCTGACGAATCATTTGTTACTCTCCTTTAGATTGATGTGCCTGTTAGTTAGAGGGTAAATTCTATGTGGATTATAATTGTTCCAAGTTTCCAACCAGAACCATTGACTCTTTTGTTTGGCACTTATGAGTTTGTTCTTTGTTTGTTTTTATTACCAAGAAGATTGTGTTTGATATGGGATCACTTCTGTTCCCTGCAGGTTTATTTATTTGTTCATTGGTGTTGGCGCTGTTGTCTTCCTCGTGTCTCTGTTTGGCTGCATTGGAGCAGGGACAAGAAACACCTGCTGTTTGTGTTTCGTATCCTTTTTAGCGTGCCTCTTATACATCATTCTGTTGTCTTCTCTAAACAAGATTCCATTTGTCATACACACAAGACACTGAAAAGTACTTGAAATTGTGCTGAACATTAAATCCATAAGCACTATTAGTAGCTGAACATGCTAGACCAATAAATTTATTTCTGTACCACTCTGAACACCAATCTTATAGAACAGCAGTAGCAGAGGCCAGAGGCAATAAGATGTTAACTATTTCTGCAGCCCCATAATGTTTCGTCCAAGGCAGTTAATTGACATTTTATAATGATAGGATCACAATATTAATTCATGCTTGTTTCCTTTGACTTCTAAAAAAGTATGCTTTCTTGGTCATACTGTTGATCCTTGCTGAAGCTGGAGCTGCTGCATTCATTTTCTTTGACCAGAGCTGGAAAGATGTGAGTACTTTGTTTGGTGCTTGTCTCCGGAAACTACTACAATTTAGTAACTTGTCTTATCATTTCCTTGAGTAGCTGTAGTTATCCATAGACTTCTTTTGCAGGTAATTCCAGTGGACAAGACACATAACTTTGATGTTATGTATGACTTTCTGAAGGAAAACTGGGAGATTGCAAGATGGGTTGCTCTTGGCGTTGTTGTTTTTGAGGTAGGAGACGAGACTAATCTTACATCCTTTGATCTTAAACTAAACTCAAAGGATGCTCATCTAATCCTTATTTTTCTAATGCCACTGTATTTGCATCTTTACCTTCTACTGCATAAGTTGTCCTAATATTCATGCAAATGCTTTCCAACTCTAAATCCCATCCTCGGCCCCCTTTATAATTTCTCGTCACTCCGCACCATATGTTTTGTTTAACCTGTTAGTAGAGTATGGATTCTTTTCTGTCTTGAGATGCATAGATGTTTGTCCAATGCAGATTTATTCTGCCGTTATTTTTGTTGTAATCAGCTGTAATGAACAAATTATAGGTAATTTAAAACACATGATAATTAGTGGGCTGACCAAGAAACTATTGACACCTTAATTCTGTATTGCCTTAGAAAGGATTTTGTCTTTTCATTTAGCTGTCGCTTGTCAAGTATAGGTTGTACATGGGTATTCACACCAAAACTAAAACTAATGCTGACTGATTTGCAACAGGCGGTGCTCTTTCTGTTAGCTCTGGTTGTCAGGGCAATGAACAAACCTGCTGAGTATGACAGTGATGATGAAATTATTGCAATTGGCCGAAGCCCTACCATGCGGCAGCCATTGATCCATGCTCAAAATGTTCCTGCGACTGGTGTTCCTGTCCCGACACTCGATCAGCGTGCAAGTAGAAATGATGCCTGGAGCCAAAGGATGCGAGAGAAGGTACATTACTTGATGGATTGTTTCAGTGTTATGATTATGATATGCTTTGTTCTCTTCTCTTGACAACAGTTATTTGCACCTAAAATGCAGTATGGTCTGGACACGAGCCAGTTCACGTACAACCCTTCAGACCCAAGCAGGTACCAGCAGAATGGCACGGCACAGGCTGAAGAAAGGAGTCGATGCACAATAATGTGAAGAGCCCTTCATAAGGTCCTACGAGATAATGGTTTTCTTGAACAATCCTTCATGAGGTCCTACGAGATAATGGTTTTCTTGAACGGGCTACCTCAGCTTGTGTAGTTTGGTGTTACAGTGTTGTTCAGACTTCATAGCGGTGTGTGGAATAGAAGAATCCCGACCATATTGTTTGCCATGCTTTCTCTGCAAATGTTCTATGCACCTGTAATTTTATTGTGAATGAGGAACTGCTGTTTTGCTTTGTGTATATTGGAAATGAGTTAGGTTCTGGATTCCTTAAGGAGGGCAAAATTTCGCACAGGTTTTGAACCAATGTGATAAGACTAGTCTAGATGAAGGATTTGTCGTTTAGCCGCTTCTAGGCTCATTTCTGATCTGCATCATAATTTCTGTACGGCTGCAGCATTAGGCTGCGCTGCTGCCGCCTACTGCTGCTGCTAGTACAGTGACAGAGAGGAAAAAAGCCACAGCCGCAGCAATAGCCGCTTATGATGGGTGTGAGATGCCTACTGCAGCAATTCCGTATTTTATTATTTGATTATGTTCCCACATCATTGAATTTTGGTATGACTAGACACTACATTCCTAATCCATATACTACTAGTTATTGATTCAGTTTCTTCCCATGAGCTCAATTTCTTCCCATGAGCGGACCAGAGATCCCTAGACAAGAGGATTCGACTACATAGCTCAAAACAAGATGTGTAGTTGAGGGCACCAAAGAGTACATAAAAGGGGAGATGCTATTTTACGTTTGCGACATATACAATTATACAGTATATATGTATGTATTGTATAAATGTCCACCAAGAAGGGCCAATAGGGTATATGTTCATATACGCTAACAGCTCCTGGGCATGCTGTTATAAACTTTGCTCTATCAGCTTGCCCATCATAGGAAAATAATTTCTTTCATTTTTTGCGTCTCTATGGTAAAACATGGTGTTGGCTGAGCATCCACCTTAACATTTTGGCTTTTCCGTTTTAGGATCAATGCATTTCTTTTTTTTTTCTTTTGACAAAAGGATCAATGCATTTCAATACTGAGAAGAAGCCAACAGTGCAATGGCAGAGGGTGTTGTCGGTATCCTTATTCTTTAGATTGGTACAAAACAGCTCTACCGTGAAGCTTCAGCCCTTGCAGGTTCTGACTTCTGAGTCTATCTATAAGACGAGCTCGATTGAGCTTCCAGATCAATGGTGCTACACAAACAATGGATTAGTACGTGACCGATGAAGGAGCTAAAGATCGAGGTGCCAGATCGCTGATGCCATCCAAAGAATGGATTAGTATGTGGCTGATAAAGGAGCCAAAGAGGATGGCATTTTGAGATACCAGTTTTTATGGTGCAAGATTCGTGTTTTAAAAGATAAAAGATTTGTAATACTTGCAGTTGACACATCTCTCACGATATAAAAGAGGATGACTGGATATCATGGGTCTTGAATCTTGATACAAAAACCAGGTGAAGAACAACCCACAGGATGCAGTGTCCTTTGGAAGAGATGGCAATTTTTTTTCATGCACATCATTACATGACAACAATATATTTGCACATTCCTGGGTAAGTAGCACCTCCTTTCTGAAGCTCGGATGTTTCACAGCAATAGCCCACTTAAGACCATATGAAGCTTCTTGGTCTTCTCTTGGATAGGTGACAATCTTTCATTGCTTCTATGGTAAGCTGAAACTGTCGGAGGCCCGCACAGTCCCACCCACACGGCCACAGGTTCTGGTTTCGCAAACCACTACAATGTACAATCCCACACGCTCACAAGTTCATAGACAAGAAGTCAGGAGTGCGGACTATCCGGTCTGAAGTAAGAGATGATACGTGAGCCACACAGACAGTCCGTGTAGGCCAGGTTGCAAGAAAAAAATGAGATCAAGGAATGGAAATATATATGAAAGGCGGGATGTCACTTTAAACATTAACGAAAGGATACATGTGTATTGAGTTTTCTCATTTGCACGAAAAAAATCTTCATATACTCTCAGTTTTAAAATATAAGACATTTTAACATTTATAGATACATGATTTTTATTATATATCTTGGCATAATGTATATTCAAATATATATAGCAAAACCTATATATCTAAAAAATCAAAACGTACTATATTTTAGAATGAAAGGGGTAGGAAAAATATACAAGAAAGTGGTCATTTTTTATTAAATAAACATCTCAAAACATGGAACCGTGTCATACTTCACATTTCATGCTAATCATATTTCACTTTCTATGTTGCTAAAATATTGACTTACCTAGCCTGTATGGAGACAGAAATTTTATAATACTTGTAGTATTCCAATACTCATCAAAGAAAAAAAGCAATTTAGTGAATAACTTTTGTAATATATTTCAATATTTATTTAAAAAGAAGACAAGTGTGGTCGCAGAAGGCCCTGGAGGCGTTGTTTCCGGGCGAATTTGACCCGGTGGCCATGAACCTCGATTTGGGCGGGTTTGATGCCGAGAATATTTAGGCCTTGTGCTCAGCTGGTTTGTCGCAAAATACTAGTGTGCAAATCACATTCTTGGTCACTAGCTTCTATTGCCATGGTCAGTTTCGGATGTAACAAATTCTATTTCTACTTAATAAAGAATGTCACGATATGAACAAGAAAAAAATAACTTTGTAACAAATAACTAGAGGAAGTATTACACGTATACTGAACAAAATTTCAGTACCATTCACTACTCTGCGTCTCGTATTATTATGTCGTGATACTAACGCGTGAACCATATTTCATGGTCACAATGTTTTGTGTATAGTTATTCTAGACCTGAAAAGCGCAGTTGGAGAAAGTATTATATTATATTATATCATATCATATCATATCATATCATATCATATCATATCATATCATATCGTATCGTATCATATTATATTATATTATATTATATTATATTATATCATATCATATCATATCATATCATATTTATTAGTATAGCGACAATGCTAGGTGTAGCTATAGGAAGAGACAAAAATTAATTGCGAACTCCTGAATAATACTGAATCGCATCAAGTATCAGTCAGCAGTACCCGCTAGAGTATCTCCAGCAATGTTACCCAAATCAGACTACCTACTTATCTAGTTGGGTAGCTACCAACTTTGAAACTACCCGTATATTTTCTCTCTGTTCTAGCAGTATTACCTAAAACAAGCTTTCCAAATCCATCTTGACAGTAAATGACACGTGGATCCCACTCGTCATCCTCTCTCAATTCTTTTCTTCTCGCCATGGATGGAGCTAGAGGTGGCTGGAGGGGCGCTGGGGCCGACAGCCACCGCGCGGGAGAGCAGGCCCGTGCTACTGTGTACGCACGCACACGCCGTGGAGGCAAGCCCGCGCCGCCGGCGTCCAAGGTGCCGCCGTGGATGCAGAGCCGTGTCGCCAGCCAAGGCGCGTTGCAGGGCTAGCTGCGCTGCCGCCAGGCAAGGGAGGAGGAGAGCTGGCGGTGGAGGACCTCCCGATCCGGTCATAGGGCGGCGTCGGAGGAGGTCCGCCGACTGGGAGGGCCGCCGGGTTCGGAGTCGCCGCCAGGGAGAGGCGCCGGGGAGCCTCGCTCAAGGAGACGGGACGAGCACGAAGGAGAGAGAGACGCGTGGGTGGGAGAGAGAAGATTTGGGTAGACTGCTTGGCCCAACTGAAATGGATAGAGAGAGGAGATTTTAGTAGATAATAGATTTATTGGGTCACATAGGTAGTGTGCTGGAGCTTGTTTTTTTATCTTCACTACGTAAATTGGGGATGGACCATGGGATGGGTAGCTTTGTAGAAGATGCTCTCGCTGCCCCAAGATACAATAATACTGACACGCGAACAATACCGTACAGTACTGAGCTCTTGGTATAGCTACAGTTGGGATGTAGTTATTATCTATCTTATTAACTGAAAATTGTAATCTTAGCGCGTGTTCCGCCTTCTCTCTCCCATCTATTTCTGCTTCTTGACTTTGACCCATTGAGCCGTACTTCAGCGATCCGAGCCTCCGACAATCCTCCACGGAATTTCAGATCAAGGGTATCACCTCCCGCCCCAGTACTGAGCAGAGCCGCTCCTGGCGCTTGATTTCTACTGGATAAGGTGAGTTCCTTTGTAACCCCTCTCAGATTCCCTCCAAGCTTGTTGAATGGTTGAACCGGCTCCAAGATCTGACGTCGACTTCTAGGATTTATATTTTATAGAACTGAGCTAATTTCTGGGAATTTTAAGGATCGGTTCAAACTAAAAAATAAATCGTATTTATAAGAGCATATGCTAAACCAACTCTTTTTTTTTTCATGGGGGTGTTGGTGGACTGTCTCTTACGTAGTTCTCCCTTTTTCGAATCAATCTGAATAATAAGAAAGGAAACTCGGAACTTGCTAACTTACTGTTTCTTGTGTTCATTAAGTTGTCTCTAGCCTTTGTAGCTAGGTGTACAATTAAGCAAGCTCATGAAGTATTCGATGACCATTCCCTCCGATCATAAAAACTGTTGTTTTGAGGTTGCTAGGCTAAGTCATCCATTCAAAATTTTAACTATTATTTACTTTTTTATATATTGAGCTTCGATGTTTGGAAGTGATCGGAGCAGATGTGTCTTTAAAAATAGTCCCATAAGAATTTATGTTTTCTATATTTATAAGAAAAACAGAGGCCAAACTTGATCTTGACTTCATACAACTAGAGAACGAGGGAGAGGCATCTAACATGGTGGGCATGATGTTATAAACTTTGTTCTTTCAGCTTGCCTATCAGAGGAAAAATAATTTCTTTCATTTTTCGAGTCCCTATGGTAAAGCCTGTTGTTGGCTGCGCATTCACCTTAACATTTTGGCTTTTCCCTTTTAGGATCAATGCATTTCAATACTGAGAAGAAGCCAACAGTGCAATGGCAGAGGGTGTTGTCGGAGCCCTTATTCTGAAGCTTGGTTCAGCCTTGGTTTTAGAGGCTTGCAGTTTTGGCACAAAACAGCTCTACCATGAAGCTTCAGCCCTTGGCAGGCTCTTTGTTGAGATCCGTGATATCAAGGAGGAATTGGAGAACATGCAATCTTTCCTACAAGGAGCCGAGAGATTCAAAGATACTGACAACAACACTGCCAACTTCATCAAGAAGATTCGTGGCCTTGCTTTCGACATTGAGGATGTTATCGATGAGTTTAGCTACAAGATGGAGGACAAGCATGGTAGTTTTGCTGCAAAGATGAAGCGCCGGATTAGTCGTATTTGGACATGGCGACGTCTCACGTCCAAATTACAAGAGATCAAACTGAAACTAGAGAATGTTGATAAGAGAAATGTTCGATATGATATGAGAGGAATTGCTAGAGAATATGGAAGCAGTGATGCTCATTATAGATATACTGAACAGATTTCTTACTTTCCCGAAGAGGAACATCTTGTGGGCATTGATGAAAACAAGGAGTTGTTGATGGATTGGCTAAGGGGTGATCTACAACAGAAAAATGTAATTACAACAGTATGGGGGATGGGGGGAGTTGGCAAGACCACTTTGGTTGCCCATGTTTACAACACTGTGAAGGTAGACTTCGACAGTGCTGCATGGATAACTGTTTCAAAAGCTTACCAAGTGGAGAACTTACTGAAGCAGATAATCAGGGGATTTCAGAAAAGTGATTTGCAGGGTGAACTTCGTGTTGACATAATTGACATGGAAAGGAGAAGCCTAGTTGAGATCATCCGTGATTATTTGCGTGGTAAAAGGTATGTTTTAGTGCTAGATGATGTCTGGGAAGTTGACATCTGGTTCAAGATAAAAGATGCTTTTCCTACCAATAGCACTGGCAGGTTTATTATCACATCAAGGAAACATCAAGTAGCATCACTGGCTAATGGAAATTGCATAATTGAGTTGAAACCACTAGAGGCACACCATTCATGGGAGTTATTTTGTAAAGAGGCCTTCTGGAAAAATGAGAACAAAATGTGTCCGCTGGAACTTAATAATTTGGCACAAAGATTTGTTGATAAGTGTAACGGGCTGCCCATTGCCATTGCATGCATAGGCCGTCTTTTGTCTTGCAGAAACCCAACCTACCCTGATTGGGAAAGCTTGTACAAGGAACTAGAGTTGCAGATGACAAATAGTGTGATTAATGTTAATGCTGTTCTAAAGGTTAGTTTGGAGGATCTTCCATATATTTTAAAGAACTGTTTTTTACACTGTACAGTATTTCCCGAGGATTATTTGATCAAAAGGAAAAGGTTGATTAGGCACTGGGTAGCAGAGGGATTCATCAGAGAAACAGAGCATAAAACAGTGGAGGAAGTGGCAGAGGGCTATTTGTATGAACTTGTCAATCGTAGCCTATTACAAGTAGTGGAGAGAAATGAAAGTGGACGAGTGCAGAGTTGCCGAATGCATGATATTATTCGACTTCTTGCTCTGACAAAATCAAATGAGGAAGGCTTCTGTAAAGTTTATGATGGCATGGGGAGTTCTTCAGCTGAAAAGACACGTCGCTTATCGATTCACAGTGCAAATATTAAGCAGTTGACTCAACCAACAGAGCTTACAGTTCGCTCAATCTATGATTTTAATAATGGTCTGACTATTGATTCACTTAGGTCTCTCTTGAAACATTTCTACTTGTTATCAACTCTAGATCTCCAGGGTACCCAGATTGTGGAGCTGCCAGATGAGGTTTTCAACTTGTTTAATCTACGGTTTCTTAGTCTTCGAAATACCGAGGTTAGGAATATCCCCAGCACAGTTGGAAGATTACAAAAACTTGAAGTCTTGGATGTTTACAATGCTAAATTGTCGGCTTTGCCAGAGAGTGTTTCGAAACTTAGAAAGTTGAGATATCTCCATGTAGCTACCGTTCCAGAGATAAATAATAAAGGAGTTGTGGCCTGGATTGGAATACAGGTGCCTAAAAGCATCAAATACCTGACAGGCTTGCAAGCCTTGCGGCTTGTTGAGGCAAGCTCAGAGACTTTATGTCATCTTGGTGCTTTGACACAGTTGAGAACTTTCGCCATCACCAATGTGCAGAGGGAACAATGTGCCGATTTATGCTCTGTTATAATGAACATGAACCATCTTGTTAGCTTAGCAATTATGGCTATAAGTGAGAAGGAAACACTTCAACTGGAAGAACTTTGTTTACCTCCAACTCTTTCAAAGCTTGAATTAGGTGGGCAACTGGACAAGAAAGCAATGCCCCAGATTGTATCATCCTTTTCAGATCTTGGTAACCTCACCTTATTGACCTTAGCATTCTCCAAACTTGATGAAGACTCATTTTCATGCCTCTTGACGTTGCATGGTCTGCGTGGGCTTTGGGTTGATAAGGCTTATGAAGGAAAGAGGCTTCACTTTAATGCTATGTCTTTTCCAAATCTTAGACAGCTTGCAATATCAGATGCACCGAGGCTCAACAGCGTTGTAATTGAACCAAGCGCACTGCAAAGCCTTGTTCAGCTAACACTGGTAGATTGTCCAGAACTGAAGGCCCTTCCTGATGGCATTGAGCATCTTAGAACACTTGAGAAATTATATCTGCGAGGAGCATCCAAAGAGCTCACGGAGCAATTTCAGTGGAATGAAGAAACACATGAGTCCAATGGGAATCTTGAGAAGATCGGTCATATCGGAAGGGTTACTGTTTATCCATGAAAAGGATGGGAAGACTTGGTGGCCTTGTTGCCGATTGCATACTGGTCAACTACTCAACTGGTGTAATAGCTCTAGAGTAAATAAAGTAGGCGAATATACTTGGGGCTGAAGTGAGTGGAGACTATCTATTATGTGATAATTTGTTTTTAACTTCCGTTCTTGATGTTAATGTTTTGACCTTATTTGTGTCACCAATATTCATCATGTATTTGTAGTCATACAGGTATGACTTAAGCAAAACTCGATTCATAAAACACAAACTGAGGAAAAGCTGAGCGGTAATAAATTGTATGTTTTAAAATTTTATTTACGTATTTGACCTAGAAATATTTTCTGATATTATTTTTCAGATATTTAATACAGAAAAGTATAGGTATTTTGTGTGCTCGGGCATATATAATTGTTTATTTGTTTCCTTCCAGCTATCTCAATAATTGTTATTTGCGCACAAACCTAGGTCGTGTAAGAAATATATGGCAACAAAGAGCAAATGTTGTTTTTTGTTTTTTAATGATTTATGATGTATTTCCAAGTTTTATTTTGCTATAACTTGTTTAGAAATTAGTTTGATGTTCATCAAGTAGCTTATGCATGAGATTACTACTACTAGAGAAAGTATTTTAGGAACGGTCAAGAACCATTGATTTTTTGAGAGACGGCAAGTAGCGTATACATGAGTTACACTACTAGGGAAAATATTTTCAGAGACGGTCAACAATCATTTTCAGTGGTAAGCTGCACCTGGTAAATGGTCATTGTTAATAGTATATTAGTTTCGTCCCCGACTCTATTAATAGTTTCCATATGGGTTCGAATTTGAGACCTTTGCGTATGTACATGTCTCTATCACTAGAGTACACACTCATGTTAATTTTATTTGTCTGCCTTCGTTAATGGTTTCTATGTTGGTTCGAACTCAAGTTAATGGTTTCTATGTTGGTTCGAACTCAAGACCATTCAATATATACAACATCTCTCTATTGCTAGACTTCACCTCATTTGTATATATCTAGCCACTCTTTCGTGCGCTTCTGCGTCCATGTCTAGAACCCAAAACCATGTTCACTAGAAAAGACGAAAGAAGAAAACGGCCGATTTGATGTCTTATATTTTAGAGGTCATTTTGTGTCTTTTTGTCCATCGATTGCCCTGGCCTTTATTTTAGATATATGAAACACTCGAGTGTTTATATGAAAAAAAAAAATAAGACGCTACCAATTATCAACATTTCGTAGATTGTTGAGTACAACTTCAACATATATCATGTCAATATCCAAGACTATGTGAAAAAAATTCTAAATTTCAAAATCAGAGATGGTACATCAATGATATTTCATGTATAGAGTCAGCTCCAATAATTCTTAGACTAGCAAATGAAATAATTTTATTATAGTTTCTTTATCCTGAACTAATTGTCAATTGATCTGAAGTTGCTACTAGTGATATGTACATTACATTTTATAATTTTAATTCAACTAAATATTCCGGCAGCAGTTTATTGCTTTTAAAGCTGTTGCTAGTCGAGGATTTTAAGGCAATAAGATTGTGATAAAAAATTATCATAATTGCTAAGCAGAAATTAGTTCATCGCCAACTTATTTTATCACCCTTTTATAGTCGCATTATTTTATCACCCTTTCATAATGGCATCCGTCTGTTCTTTCAACATGAAGCTGGTGGCTCTACTATAAGAGCTGGAGAGCTGAGACCCTGTTCCCGAGCTGTCCTGTTCCAGAGCTGGACGAATGTGAATGAAGAGCTCTGATCCTGTTAATGTAATTGAACGGGGCATATCTCCATATCCACATGTGCAATCATTGAACACAGTTTGGAGTTCAAATTAGACATGTTTGAACTTTAAAATAAAAAGAAAATTCAACAGGTTGCAGTCCATTGCAAAGCAGGTAATAGGAAGATCGAAATCCAATAGAGCACGTCGGGTAGAGCTGCTGCAGATGCGATCAGAGCCTGTCGGGATGTATGAGGAGTCATCACTTTGTGACATCAGGGGATTGACAGACTTTCATACATGCATCATCACCTCGCATCGAAAATCAGCCCATCACAAGAACAAATATCCAAATAAGAGACCAGCACCGAAAATCAAGTCACAAGAGAAGGAAGCCAAGGAAAAAAAACAGACAAATGGCTCAGAACTTCTTAGAGGATTTGTGCAACCAACACCGGCGTCCGGCGGACGCCTCCGGCACACGGATTTCTTTCCTCATCGCCAGCAAATGCTCAAAACGAGATATTGTAATCGACAAACGCAAACAGCGAGCAAGAAAGGAGAAACAGGAGAGCTAGCTAAGGAACCGTCGGTCACAGCAGGTTAGCGTCGGACGGCGGCGGCGATGGGGAAACTTTCCCTGCGCCCTCATTTTATAGACCAGACGGTGGACACCAAACCCTAGATGTCATGGGCTGAGGCGCAGGAGGAGCGCAGCGGTGGACCTGGCCCATGGGCCTCATCGGATCAATCAGGAGAGGAACAATCCCTTCAACTGCCACTAATATGACCCCTAAAAAAAAAAACCTCTACATTTAAGAGTTTTAGGGCCTGCTTAGTTCAGTGCCAATTTGATGGCAAGCCAATATTTGGTAAGAAAATAAAGGCTGGTGTTTGGTTTACTTCCAACAAGAGAGAAAAGTTATTTTCTTGCTAAAATTTTGAAAAGTTTTGCCAAAACTTTGGCAACCAACTAATTGTATGCCAAATCTTGGGAACTTACCCATATTTTGGTTTGGCAAAGATTGACTATAAACCAAGCAGACCCTTATTATCGTGACAACTATAAATTTGTAGCAGAAAAAAATCCAACTTACGTTTTTGCCATTTTTTGCTGACTTGGCACGACACGCGCCAGCGTGGAACTTGACGCCTCCGGCTGCCTCCGTCTACCCAAACCAACGGCGCCAGCAACAAAATGAAACAAGAATAAGCGAGATTCAAGTTGAAATGACATTAAAACATGCACCAAATCAAGTCATCAGTGTACACTAGATCATATAGTAACATGTGAACATCGAACTATTCGTCGAACGGAAGACGAAGGCCACCGACCAAATCGTAGGATGGCGATTAGAAAGGTGGCAAGAGAAGTCATCTTGGAGCAGTAGAGCGCCTGACAACCTGACGAGGAATCAAAGTGATTAATGCTAGATTATTCTATGCAGAATCGAGAGCTGCACGGTTGGATATATGGAGCCACCTATCGTTACATTAAAGAGAAAGGTCTAGAATCGGATCATCGGTGATATCTGTACTCCGAAAAAGGGTAGCAGCGCGAAACTAATTGGGACCGCTCGCTAATGCCCCCCCGCGCTAGCTAATGCCTCCGCGACGCGACTCCCGCCCGCCCTGGCCTCGCACACGCTCCCGCCCAAGCGCCCCCGTAGCAGCGGTTGCCGAGCCGAGCCGCGTCGCCCGCCCTGGCCTCGCGTACACTCCCGCCCAGTCGCCCCCGTCGCAGCGGTTGCCGAGCCGCGTCGGGCTATCAGCCCGGTCCTCGACGCTGACAACGACCCCACGCAAGACTGTCGCACGACTCTCGCCCACGCCCACGCCCACGCCCACGCCCACGCCCACGCGGCACCGGTTGCTGAGCCCGACCTCCAGGCTCCCCAGCCTCGACCTCCCTCCAACGCTTGCTCCCTGCTTCGATTACGACTCGCCGCCGGCGCTCCGTCGATCCCAAGTCACCGGAGCAGCACGTCTCGCAGCCGCCGCCCCCTCCTGTCACACAGGCGCTCCCTCGATCTCCAGTCGCCGCAGCAGCACGTCTCGCCATCGGGGCACCCTCGATCCCCGGTCGTCGGAGCAGCACGTCTCGCAGCTGGACCGGCCCCTGTTCCGTCACGCCAGGCAGCCCCACGCAGCTGCCGTGCTGTGGAAGGCGTCGCGCCGGTCCTACCCCGGTGAGGCCGCCACCCAGCCCCACTCCGACGCCGCCATCTCCCGGCCCGACCCTGCCGAGGACGACGCTGGCAGCGGTCAAATCACGGCACCGTCGCATACCGCCCCGTCTATGAAGGTATCCTGGAGCCGCCGACCGGCCCCTGCCTCGCCTCGCCGACGCAGACACCCGCCCCGGTCCCATCTGGTCCACGCCGCCCGCACCGGTCCCGTCAAGACACCGCCGCAGACCGCCGTCCAGTTGTCGTCGCCCTGCTCCAACCAAGCCGAGGCCTCCACTGCCGACCTGCCCCTGCAACGCCCTGTCTGCGAAGGCATTAGGCATCCGGTGTTGGTCTGCAAACACAGAAACAGTACGTACCACTTTTTCAATTGTCTGCAAACGATAATCACAGAACTATGCCCTGCAATGTTGCATTTAACTGAATTTGGCAACTGAGTCTACATTCTAGAACGTATCGTTCTTCTTGTAGCAAATTCACAAGTTTGAGCAAGTTCAGTTCAGTTTCGTAATGCAACTTTTGATTTGTGTCTCTGTATCTCCTCTCCAGTTGTCTGAGGTTCAGTTCAACCGCACACCAGGGGCTGAGGTCTTCGTCAGATCTTCGTTGGCACCCAATAGGTATGCCCACCCCTTCTCTTCCCTTTATTCTGTGTGAAAGCTATCGGCTATTGGTTTGTATTTGGAACAGAATAATTATAAGTGCATACATGTAGACATAGAAATGGGTTCCACTCTCTACCTTTTTTATGCAGAGAATTGTAAAGATTTTTGGTAAGGAGAAGAAGAAATAACTAGCCACAACTCTTCTCAAGTTGGGCGATTTTAGCAACACTATTCCCTGTCTGCAAGGATAACTTTCAGGTATGTATATATGCAGTCCTGTTACTGAATATGAACTTTCAATTTGTAATGAAAAACTAAAGCCCCTTATGTTGCCCATCTGCAAGGAAGGAAATATTTTGATTTGAACTGATTTAAGAGGAAACACGCTTCGAAGTTCATTGCAGTTGACAGCACCAACAGCTGCTGAAGTCTTCCAGGTTTACATAAACTGAGCAACATGTTCAGAACTTTGCCCTCGGTTTGTCTCAGTGAATTACGGCAACGGGTTCAGAATCTGGCCCTGACATGCTTACAGTTCTGTACATCTTCTAACAGCTAATGCTATGCAGTTGTATGTAATTACAGATATACTCTATATGAGACCCGGAGAAAGAGTTGAAAAATTTTCATACTTGGGTATCATTCTGATTTTGTTCCTGGTGTCTTGGTGAGACATAGTAACAAGCAATGTTTCTTTTATATGTTGTGTACTATGGGTAATTGCTGGTTCAAATGGAATACATGGTATAGAGAATGTTCTCTTATCTAGATTGGAGTCAGGGAACTTGTCCCTGCTCTTGCTTGATATAACAGCAGCTATTTCAGTACTGAATATTTTTCTTCAAAAACATCGATACTGCCCTGCTCTCAGGTTATGAATGAATGGGGCTCACTGGGGAAATATTTTTCTTCAAGCATTGCTTGCAACTTGCTACCAGGGGCATTTAGTGTTATATGTTGGATTTTGCTAGAATGACCCTGCAGAAACGCTAAGTCAGAAAGCACAAGATAGCAGGAGGAATCTTCAGTTAAGAATTCTCCATGATAATTCGAATTTAAATGTGCTATACTATTAATAATGGATAAATAATTTCAAGATATGGAGGGTTCGTTATAGTCCTTAGTCAAATCCGGTGCAAGTGATGTTAATCTATGATTTGCTCATTGTTGTTGAAAGTCAGTTTCAGGTCGCCAAGATCTGGCACGAGCTCACCAGCACTAGCAAGAAGATAGACAAGCTTAGGTCATATGCTCATAATGAGGCAATGGATTGTAAGATGGAGGTTACTGTAACAGAACCGACCAATTTATTAGAGCACAAGCACATAATCCGCCATCAATTCAGCAAATCATATGATTGAGACCTAATAAACCCGGTAGTCCGTGAAATCTCGAAGGATTTCAAAACTTTTTCGGCACGACCAAGATCGTAATAGTTTAGCGGTTCCATTCACAAGTACAAAGTTTAAAACATAGTTTTAAAACATCATCGGAGTACGAAATAGAGTTATTACAAACCAAGTTCAAGTTCAAATAAAAGCGGAAGCGATTTAAGTTCAAATACCACACACACACAGTTGAAATATAGTGCCAGGTCCTTGGTCCACATCCAGCAAAAGCATCAAGTCGAGAAGAGTGACCATGCCCAAGGTCTAGTCATCTCCCAAGGCGGGATAGAAACAGTTCTGACAATAACCGTAAAGCATCTCACCATCTGCAAAAACATGGGAAATAAAACCCTGAGTACGAGGATGTACTCAGCTAGACTTACCCGTCATAAACTAAAATAAAAGACTCCAAGGAGTATGCAAGGCTGTATAAGTAGGATAGCTGACTCATTTAATTGCAGAAAAGCTTGCATTAAGGAACAATTAATAAGAACCTTCTAGCAATGTATTTTAATCTGATTATCCTTATCATGCTACATTAGCACCTGTACTAAACAAGCATGGTAATAATTATTCAACAGCAAGTAACCATTTCCGGTTGAGTATCCTTCAATCTCAACAGCTCAACCATCTCATCTCTTGTTCAAGTTCTTACTACGATGCCGCTGCTCAAGTCAAGTGTTCACTGTCCAGGAACGATGGCGATTATAATCGATTACTAACCAGCTGGCGGGTACTCCTCACATAAACCACACTCACCAGCCACGGTGAGCTACAGGTCACCGACATCCAATTCAGGAAAAACGCGAGATCAACAGGTACCATCACATCCGGGCACCGTCCGGCTGCCAGCAGGGCGCACCATGCTATATTCAGGCCTTACAACCGCGTAACCCGTGGTCCCCCATCTTCACCAATGCGATGCGTACAGCAGGTCGACTCCCGGCCCAAATCAAAATTAGGCTTCGCGGTCGGAACGACTTATCCTTCCAGCTAAATGTGAGGCATAAATTCAATATGACTTGAGGACGTACAACGGACGGGGTCCTAGTCCGACACAGACGGGATAAACCACATTGAACCTCCAGTTCATTCTCAACTCCAATCCCGCCCGGTCTCGATTTATTATCTCCACATGGTTATCCAAGATAACAATGTATTCAACCATCCGAGTTACCACCTATAACTCGCGGATGACAGGAAATCACCCGACTTCTACCGATCTAGTTAAGCAGGGCTAAGCATATAATCGTACCTGAACCTAACAGGGTTGAAGTATAAACAGTGGCAAGGAATATAAGTAATGCAGCAACGGTATAAAACAACGCCTATAACTTAATGCAACAAACAAGTAAAGGACTCAAGTTAGATATTTTGCAAACCACAGGGAGAATGCTCCGGGGCTTGCCTTTCAGAAAAGCACTTGGCTGATGGTCGGGACACTCCGGAAGATCAGCTTCGGGATCCTCTTCTGCTGCTGCTTCCCGAACCAAAGCTTCTTGTTGGTCTTCCTCTCCTGGTGCTCCGGAAACTACCGTCGCGAGCTCTGACGATCCTGTATGATGCATAGTGCGTATGAATACCGTGCATACATATAAATACAATGCTGATGGTGATGGTAAATGAATGCTCAGCTAAGATGAATGATATGATATGATATATGAAAACACGTATGATAAGCACATGTCATCTGCATTCTCTTCTACCGATAAATCTCCAAATAAGCCTCGCATTAAAACTTTACTCGCACACTATAAAGAATCATAAACAACCATGGTTTTGCACACTACACTCTACTGACCCACAATCAATAGAAGATCATACATATCATGAATAGCATAAAAAGCATTTTTACTCACATGAAATGATAACTCTAAAGCATTATTTATAATTGAAGGAAATCAGGGTATAACTACAACATGGCTTTAGACTACTCAGAAAATTCTGTAAAAATTACAGAAACTTAATCATACCAAACAAAGACTACCATAAAAATTTCAAGTCAAAACAGTAAGTACTTTATCCTGCACAAAAATGACAAGGCAGCACAATTTCAGGGGCATAAAATACTTTATACATAAAAGTATATCAAACAACAGATCTCAGAACATAATTAGCTCTAGATTGACATAAAAACACCCTCCAAAAAGTTTCATGCACAAATTCCTTATACATTATTTATTATGAATTATTTATCCTCACATGAAAATAGGCACCATAACTAGACATAGAAAAATTTACATATGACACAGCCTAATAACATTTTTCACAGATAGAGCATGACATAAGAAAACCAACAAACCTGGTCTCACATTTTTCTGAGCAACAGAGAATTAGTTATGCATTTCCTAAGATAAATACAATTAATAGAGATAAATAAAGCTATACAGAAAAGTTGCACAATTTCCACATTTCATATTTTTTATGCATAGATCATCTCATAAGAAAAATACTGCAAGTTGAACCAACTCATTTGGATGAAAAATGAGCAAGTTATGAATTTTCAAAGTTTAAACTGAAATCTGAAATCTATTCTGAAAAAGAAAAAGGAAAAACCACTTTACATCGGGAACCCTGAAGATTCCCGAAACTAACCAAGCCCTAACCGGTAAATTGCTGTGTCTGGCAACTTAGCACAAAGACCCTTAGGGTTTCTTGAATTCTGACCCGACGTCCCTGCACAGTGACGGGAGAGGACGACGGCGTCGGCTCGGGCTCACCGGCGGCTACCGGGGTTCTCCGGCCACTCCGACCCTAGGGATAGCATGAGGGGGACAGCGCGAGTCGATTGCAGGGAGAATCGAGGTCGGAGCGAAGCCGAGGCCACTCGGGCCACGTGCGCAGGCGGACGGCGACCTTCCGCCGGCGGCGCACTCAAAATTCCGACGAGGACCGACCCTCTCGGACCTCATGAACTAGTGCTACAGCTGCTACTCGACTAGATGAACCTAAAGCTCGAGAAAGAGAGAGGAATCGTCGGCCGAATCGACCCGGACACGGCGATGGCGGTCACGGGCTCGCCGGCCGTGGAGAAGAAGCCCTCGATTGGGGTTCTTACCCTTGACGAGGACGGCCGATAGGGGGCGCACGGGCTAGAGCACGTCGAGGCGGGTCTGGTGACGCACTTGGAGAAGAAAATGCACGGCGGGGTGGCTCGGCGACGGCGAGCTCAGTCGGCGGCGACGGCGGCGGGTCCGCGGAGCTGAGGCAGGAGGCGGGGAGAGATGAAATTGAAGGGGGAGACAGAAAGAAGGAAGCAACTGCGGTCTCTATAACGCGGTCGGGACGGTTGCTGCCGCCCCGGACGGCCGGTCGACGCGCGCCACGCGGAGCGCGCGGGCTGGGCGACATGGGCGGTGGCCGAACATTTTCCTGACGGCCAGGGTACAGCCGTCACCAAAAAGCTATTTCCATGAATACAGAACAAACTTTGCTGCTTAATAACTCTTAAACTAAGCCGAATTAGCAAAAACTCAAAATAGATGAAATGTAGCTTTTGAAGAGTAGAACATTTCATCTTAAAGAAGTTTTACCAGATTCTGCCTAGATTTTGAAATACAAAAATCCAATTAAAATACCTTTTAAAAATTCCCAAAATAGAAAACCAGCCTCCAATTTTGCCCTTTTCAGCATTTTTGAACACCTTCCAAGCATTTTCATGAAAAGTGGTAAAAACAACTTTTGTTCCTTATAAAATTATCTACAAACTTCATTTAGGGCACACACACATGCAAGCACTCTAGCTACCACTTCCAAAACAGTCAAACAAAACTACTCTCATGGTCCACCTTGGTCAACCATGACAACAAAGCTTAATTACCCAAAACCATGAACATAAACCTAGGTTAATTTGGTGTCCTAAACATGTTTAGGTTACCCTAGAGGTCATCCAACACCAAACACTCATACCACATTTGCAATTCATGTGCAAGGCAAGTATAAATTGAATAATCACACATGTTACATGAAATGACAATCACTCTTTTCATCAATGCTATGCATAATGATGCTTATGCTTAAGAATGCAAATGATTATGCTTGCTTAACACCTGAGTGTTATAGCCCTTCCCCCCTTAAAGAAATCTCGTCCCGAGATTTGAGTAGACTAACCATTCTTTATGAAAATCGGGATATACTTCTTTTAAATAGTCCTCGGTTTCCCAAGTGGCATCGTTATCATCATGATTGCTCCAAGAAACCTTGTATTGCCTGACCACACGATTTCTGGTCACTCTGTCTTTGACATCTAGAAGTCTCATAGGTTTCTCTTCATAAGTTAAATCTGAACTCAGCTTAATGTCTTTCACTTTAACGGCTTCCTCGGTTGGAACACATAGACATTTCTTGAGTTGGGATACATGGAAAACAGGAAATACTGCACTCATCTCTTCAGGCAGTTTGAGCTTATAGGCCCACAATCCTTTTCTTTCCACTATCTGATATGGACCAACATAACGAGGTGCTAGTTTTCTTTTAACACCAAAACGTTGCACTTTGTTCATAGGAGAGACCTTCAGATACACATAATCACCAACATCAAAAGTTAGAGGTCTTCTTCTCTTATCGGCATAACTTTTCTGTCGAGATTGTGCAGCTGCTATGTGTTGTTGAATTGTTCGAACCTGCTCTTCAGCTTCTTTTACAAAGTCAATACCATAGTATCTTCTTTCTCCAGGTCCTACCCAATTCACAGGCGTTCTACACTTCCGGCCATACAGTGCCTCAAAAGGAGCCATCTGTATACTCTCTTGGTAACTATTGTTATAAGAGAATTCTGCCAAAGGTAACCATTTCTCCCATGAGCCCTTGGACGATAAGACACAAGCTCTCAGAAGATCTTCAAGAACTTGATTCACTCTTTCTGTTTGGCCTGAAGTTTGAGGATGATAAGCTGTGCTATGATTCAGCTTTGTCCCTAAATCCTTCTGCAAAGGTTCCCAGAAATGAGCAGTGAACTGAGATCCTCGATCAGATACAATCGTCTTGGGAATTCCATGCAAACGGATAATCTCCCTGAGATAAATATCAGCATATTGAGGCGGCCGATAGTCTGTCCGAACTGGAATAAAGTGCGCACTCTTAGTAAGTCGATCCACAATCACCCAAATAGAATCATGCCCTTTCTGAGTGGTGGGAAGGCCAGTAATGAAATCCATACTGATATCTTCCCATTTCCATTCAGGAATCGGCAACGGTTGAAGCATTCCGGCTGGCTTCAAATGAACAGCCTTTACGCGACAACAGATGTCACACCGTGCGACATAAGCTGCAATCTCCTTTTTCATTTTGGTCCACCAATAGCGAACCTTCAGGTCATGAAACATCTTACTACCGCCAGGATGAATAGATAACTTTGATAAGTGAGCTTCATCCATAATTTGATTTCTGAGTTCTCTATCTTTTGGTACGACCAGACGATCGTCAAACCATAAGATTCCCTTCTCATCCACTCGGAAATGCTTGAGCGGCTGTTTCAACATTTTCTCCTTGATATAACCTATACCCTTGTCAGTTTTCTGACCTTCGATAATCTTACTTTCAAGCGAGCAACTAATTTGGATGTTACGCAGCACAACAGGATGCATGAGGCTAAAATCATCTGCTAACAATGGTTGAATAGCATGACAATGTGATTTTCGACTCAACGCATCTGCGACTACGTTTGCTTTGCCTGGATGATACAAGATCTCCATATTGAAGTCCTTAATAAACTCCATCCATCGATGTTGTCTCATGTTCAACTCGAGTTGAGTGAAGATATACTTCAGACTTTTGTGATCAGTATAGACTTTACAGAAGTTACCCAACAAATAATGCCTCCAGATTTTTAGAGCATGCACAACAGCTGCTAGCTCCAAATCATGGGTTGGATAATTCACTTCGTGCTTCTTTAACTGACGTGAGGCATAAGCTATGACTCTTCCTTCTTGCATAAGCACACATCCTAAGCCTATTTTCGATGCATCGCAATACACATCAAAAGGTTTTCCCAAATCTGGTTGCGCAAGAACAGGAGCAGTGGTCAACAATTCCCGCAAGGTACGGAAAGCTATTTCACACTCCTCTGTCCAGACAAACTTCTTCTCTTTCTGCAACAGATTTGTCATAGGTTTGGCAATCTTCGAGAAATCCGGAATGAAACGACGATAATACCCGGCTAGACCAAGAAAACTCCGAACTTCATGCACAGAAGTCGGCGCTTCCCAGTTCATAACCTCTTGTACTTTGCTCGGATCTACTGAGATTCCCTCTTCAGATAGGACATGGCCAAGGAATTGAACTTTCTTGAGCCAAAACTCACACTTGCTAAACTTAGCATACAGCTTATGTTCCCTAAGCCTTTCTAGAACAATCCTCAGATGCTCGGCATGATCATCTTTGTTTTCTGAGTACACCAAGATATCATCAATGAACACCACCACAAATTTGTCTAACTCCGGCATGAAGACCGAATTCATCAGATACATGAAGTATGCAGGAGCATTTGTTAAGCCAAAGGACATAACAAGATACTCATATAATCCATATCTGGTAGAAAAGCGGTCTTAGGCACATCTGCTGGTCTAATCTTGATCTGATGGTAACCAGACCTAAGATCAATCTTGGAAAACACTCTCGCCTTGGACAACTGGTCAAACAGAATGTCAATTCGGGGTAACGGATACTTGTTCTTAACGGTGACAGCATTGAGTGGACGATAATCCACGCACATCCGTAGAGATTTGTCCTTCTTCTTCACAAAGATAGCAGGACAACCCCATTCTGACACACTAGGACGAATAAGACCCTTGTCCAACAAATCCTTCAACTGATTTTTGAGCTCTGCCAATTCATTTGGCGGCATCCGATACGGTCTCCTAGAAATTGGAGCAGTGCCAGGCAATAACTCAATGCGAAACTCAACATCTCTATCGGGTGGAAGACCCGGAAGCTCTTCAGGAAAAACATCCGGAAATTCACACACGATAGGAATTTCGGGAAGAGGGGTCACACGAGTAGAATAGGTCACACTCTCTAGCTTAAACTTTCGAGGTAATGGCACTTGAAAAGTACCCTCCCCAAGAGGATTTCTGATAGATAGCATCCTATTACCTGTATCGATCACAGCACCCCAGAATTTCATCCAACTCATTCCCACGATGACATCCACTCCTAAGCCAGGTAGAACTATCAAGTTCAACCGAAACCTCCACTTATCTAGGTCTAGGGTTGCACCCTGAACTATCTGCTTAGTAGTTATATCAGCCCCAGCTGAACTAACCTTGAATTCAATACTCAATTCAAGTATCTTTTGATCATGCTTCTGTGCAAATGCTTGACTCATGAAAGAATGCGATGATCCAGAATCAAACAAAACAGCGGCAGGGATTTGATTCACAGAAAACATACCCGCAGTCACTGGTTCACCAGTAAGAATTTCCTCAATCGAGGTGTTGTGCACACGAGCTTGATATGGGCCCTGCTGCTTCCTGGGAAAAGGGCAATAACGAGCAATGTGCCCTGTCTGGTTGCAGTTGAAGCAAGGTCCATTGACAGGTGTCTTGTTAGCACCGGTCAAGTTGCTCTATACTGGTTTCCCCTGTGGAACAGGAACTTTGAATGCTCTGTGATGCTTCTGCAGATTCTGAGCTGGATAATTGTTATGCCTTTTCTGCTGCGGGGGCCTGAATCTCGCACCAGACATCGGTGGACGAAACGGCATACGGAAAGCAGTTGGGGCTCTTGACTGAGAAGAACCACCTCCATCATGAGCTCTCTTGCGATTTTTGCCGGCAGCATGAACATTGTTACTGTTTTCTTGCATAATACAATCATTCAAGAAGTCATTGAAAGTAACACGGGCAGAAGTACTCATAGTTTTCATCAACTTGGAACTCAAGCCTCTCTTGAAGCTAGCTATCTTGTTCTCATCCGTATTGACAAACTCAGGAGCATAGCGACTCAAATTATTGAAGGCGTGCAGATACTCCTTCACATTGCGAGTTCCCATAGTGAGCGACAGAAACTCAGTCTTTTTCATAGCCATCAGACTGGGAGGAATGAAATTTCCTCGGAAAGCATGTGCAAAGCGGTCCCAAGTAATAGGAACACCCTGCGGAAAGGTGGTGCGATGTTGCTTCCACCATGTCCCTGCTTGTCCCTCAAGCTGATGGGCTGCATACTCCGCTTTCAGCTCTTCCGTCAACCTGAGAAGACGAAATTTATCTTCCATGGTATTGAGCCATTCATCTGCCTCAAGTGGCTCAGGGGCATCCTTAAACACAGGAGGTTTAGTGTCCTGAAACTCCTTGAAGCTGCTGTATTGATTTTGTTGAGGACCCTGACGAACATCGCGGGCCAAGTTCTCGCGAAGAAGCTGCTCTACATTGCGCTGGCTGCCCAAGAACTGAGCAAAAAGCTGCTCCGCATTGGTCAGAGGTGGGGGTGGCACACCACGTGCAGTGTTATCAGCACCCTCTTCAGATCCACCATTGCCATTAGCACCAGACCCACTACGTGTAACCGGCATCTGCATATTTCAGCAAGAAGTATGTATCAGGTGAATGTTGTCATGTTGAGAGGTGAATGTAAAAATCATGCCAAACTGAATTTATCGAGGGAAATAAATTCGCACAATAAATAGAGGCACAATAATTCCAATTTTTCACATCACAACATCACTAAAACATTACTGCGAACCATCGCAAAGCGTCTTACAACATCCATAAATTTGCCAGCATACATACACTGGACTTTTAAAAGTTGTACGGACATCACCACCTCAACACCATGTTCCAACATTACATCAAAGTCTTGACAGCGAGCAAAAGGGTTACATGACCACCTGACAGAAACGCAAAAGAACAACTAGAGACTAACGATCCTCAACAAGGCTACTCTCCATTGTTGCTACTCTCACTGGAAGCACTGTTCACAGCCCTCCTAGCTGCTACTAAAGCTGCTCTCAGCTGACGGATCTCCTCCTGCTTCCTGTGCACCTCCTCGTGAAGGCTAGCATTGTAAGCACGGACCTCCTCCACGTCCTCTAGCACCTGCTGCTGGCGGATGCTAAGACGACGGAACTCGGACCAGGCCTCATCCCTAGCCTGAGCCATCTTCTGGCTCTCCAGCACAACCTTGTCTCGATGATGAGACACACGGGCTACCTCCTCTTGGGAGCGCTGAAGCTCACGAGTCAACTCACGCTTCTCCTTGCGTGCATCAGCTCGAGCATCCTTGAACTCCTCATTTAGACGAAGTGCCTTAGTCTCCATGTTGACATAGGCCCCCATCACGGCAAACATAGCACTCATAGCAGGCGTGCTGCTACCCTGTGCCTCCTCAGGACCAGCCTCTAATGGGTTTCCCTCAGCATGTGGCCACCTAGAGAAACGGTGAGCAATGGGGAACACTCCAGGAAAAACCTCGGCAAGCGCGTGAGGTATCTCCTCCATCAGGTGCTCCACCACGGCAAAGGCTGCAAACGTGGCTCCCGTCTTGGCAGTCTTGCCCGCACCAAAACAGCGACACCCAACCCAGTGGGGATCACCATCCAAAGGTGGGACTACTACCTCCACACGTGCCTCTCCATAGTTCACCAAATCATCCTTGTCCCAGTAGTAGTGAGGCTCCATGCCCACCGTATACCCAGCATTGGAGAGAATCCTCCAAAGAAGGCTAGGCATGGCGTGCTCCTCAAGAAAAGTGCCCACCTCCCTTGGTGCCGACTCACGGACAGCCAAAGGACCACGGGGCGCTCTTCCTCCAGTGGACTTACGAGCAGTCTGCTTGGTTCTCGCCATCTGTTCAAAAGTTGTATATCCCATAAGTTATAATTTTAAAGAAAAGAGACAATTTGATTATAAGGGAAGGAACCATGAATGTATGAATGAGCAAATTTAACCATGATGCATGCACGTACACACGTCCTCACGAACTAATAATCTAACGCTCTATGCGGTGGCATACATCGTTCTCTCATTATACGTAACTACTTCGTTCTACCGTTCGCGGTTAGTGTACCTGCAGAAAATTCATTTCAGCCCATATCCCATATGAATGCAATTCGACGTAAAAATTCATGCACCTTCCGAACAAGGTGAAAACACCGATTACTTACTACCCCAAAAGTCGCGCAGAAGACGACACCGCCAGAAGACGGTCCCAACATGGGATACCTTCATATAAACATGTGTGCAACATGTAAATAATCCGGCATCAATAAGCACTCCCCTAGACTGGCATTTGCATCCAATCATGCTCTCACAACTCACACTTACCAGGGCGTAGAGGCAATTTGATCCATACATTACCATTCAAGTGAATGGCACCCACACGAATCCGCCATTGTATGGGCAACGGCAAAATAACAAATATGATGCAATTTCCCCCAAGTCAGTACTTAATTAAGCCACCTGAATCCTATTGGGCATAAAGGATATGACCACTGGCACACTCTAGTTTTCAAAACCATAGATTTGAACACCAATACTTTTTATAAATACTTTTCGCAAACCAAAAACTCTTTTATTTTAATTACTTGTGAACAGTAAAACGCTAAACATGCTCCGATACCAGCTGTAACAGAACCGACCAATTTATTAGAGCACAAGCACATAATCCGC